>PVJL010013333.1:0-32731 GCA_004026885.1 Lyroderma lyra
GGCGTCTGTTTTCTCTCTGACCTCGGAAGGGGGGCAGCACACGTCACTCAGAGCAAACTTTTCTTTTTCAGAGCGAGTCCGCTCGGGTCACCTCTCTGCTGCGTGCGTGTCACTGGCTGTGTGTCCCACTGCGGGTGAAGCAGCCACCAGCAGTCCTCAGATCCAGGAGGTCCTTAGCACAGAGGATGAGTCTCTCTGAAATTCTTTCTTGCTCTAGTCCCAAGTCAAGCTTAAATAAAATCAAAAAGATAAAGAACATCTTCCCCTTCAACCTAAAAACAAGGTTTCTATAGCAGCGTTCATCCATGAAATGAGAAAAGTTAAATCAAAGTGATTTTAAGTTTTCTACAAACTCAAATGATCTAAGTGCTAAATGACTTAGAACGTTACCGAACGCCGAGGCTCATGTAGTTGCGCTGAGCGCTTTGTTTGCATCTTACTCCGGAGCGTGTTTCTCACGGAGGCTGCGGAGTGACACTCAACACGGCAATTAGCACGGTGACAACGAGCGCTTCGCCCGCGCTTCTAAAGCAGAGCGCAGGTGAGCCAACGCAGAACGGCCCAAGTGACGCGTTCAAGGTGATGACAGTCCCTCGGATGCTTCACCGAAACCGTGTTCTCGTGGGCCTTAGTGACCTGTGCCCCCAGTTCTGGTGGGGGCTTTATTCCTGCTGCGCGAGCGTTCCGGCCAGGGTCGGGGTCCCACGCTGCTTTTGCACATGGGCACGTACTCTGCCCACAGAGGAAGCCGTCGGAAGTGAAGGGAATCTCTAAAGGTGGAAGGAATTGTGCTTTCTTTACACAGCAATCTTTCCAGAAGGAACAAACCAGCCACTGTTGGTGGCTGCAGACATAACCTCTCGTCCTTGTCACGTGGGCCTGGGGTCCGACGTGCCGTGCACCCTGGGAGACCTCCCCCTCCCTGAGGAAACGTATCGTCTCTGCTTCTCATCAGAAGCTGAACTACTCAGTGATCACAGAGAATCCAGGCAGCCTCGCGGAAGAGTGGCCTAGAGGGGGTGTCCGGGCCCAAGCAGGGAAGGAGGGGGACCCCCAGGATGGGCGTCTGCAAGCAGGGAGTGGGGGGCCTCGCTCCCACAGAGGTGTCTGTGTGGGAGTCAAGGGGGCTGTGCCAGAAATGGGGGTTGGTGGGTACAAACATGAGGGTTGATGGTATCAGGAAATGTCACTTTACTACCATGCCAGTAGGTGTATGGAGGCAAAGGGGACGAGGTCTCGGTGTTGGACGGAGTTGCAAACAGGGAAGGAAGACGAGGACAGCTCGGCCGTGCTGCCGTGGACCCGTGGACCTGGGTAGACCGAGGACAATGACGAAGCCGGACGGTGAGAAGGAGACAGACACACGTGTGGGTGCGCGCGTACGTGCTCATGCATCGTCGTCCTGCATGGACGCCCCCACCCTGCTGTCCACGGCGAGGGCCTGACGGCGGGGAAGCCCCCGCCACCGTGAGCCCACCAAGACCGCGGCTGCTGAGTGAGACTTTCTGGTACGAAGAACCGAGGCTCGAAGAGATGGCTGAGGCCAAGGCCGGCGCAGAAAGCACGAGGGAAGCCTGGGACATGTTCCCGGAGAGCAGGGCGATGCCCGGGGCATGATGGGACGTGGCAAAAGGACACAGACGCCGGGTCAGAGGACTCCCACGGGCCAATTACAAGACAAACTGAGCATCAAAAATAAATATCGACAAGCAGGACCTTTAACCTAGTAAATAAAATAGGAAACTGTGAGTCTGCGTTGGTGTAAATAAATGTGCGATTGAAAATTTGACGAAAAATGGGGCAGTTAAGTCGTTCGTAAGTACTTACCCACCGGACGTTCAGCATGAGCACGGAGGACACCGTCCTGACCCAGTGAGACATGGAATGGTCACCCGGTGTCCCCGGCGCGCTGGAGCCAGACTGTGACACCAGCCCTGGGGCCCTTCTGACAGGGCACAGCCCCGAGGGGCCCGCTGCAGGCTGTGGGTTCCCTGCTCCCTGCGATGCTACGACCACAGCCGCCAAGGAGAGGCCGAGCAGCTGGTCCCAACGCAAGGGGCTGCGGAGCCGCGACGGCTGCTCCAGAGGCCGGTGGCTGCCCTCAGTGGCCGCTGCTCTCTCCGCTCTGGCGGCGGCCGTGGACGTTCTGGCTCCCGCAGGGTCGGGGTCTGCCGAGGACCCTCCCGGTGGCACACGGCCTGTGTCCTCACGTCTGGGAGGGGCACCGGGCCCACAGGAGGGGGGTCCTCACGCCTCATTGCCCCCCAGAGGCCCCACCTCCTGATGCCATCCCCCCGGGGCCTGGGGGTTTAATAAATGAGGTTTGGGGGAGCCCAGTCTCCCGGCCCGTACCAGCTGAATGCAATGTGGGAGCGTGAGCTGGACGCGTGCTCCCGTGCAGCCTCCCAGCCGGCCCTCGAAAGGCGGCTGGTTCTGTGAATGGAGCGACGGCCCCAGCGCACACTTGGCTCCTGACTTCAGTCCCCACGGGTCTCAGTCCTCATTACTTGGTTTCCGTGAATTCCAGTTATCGAACACTCGTCAGAGCGTGATCTCAGAGGCACAAACAAAAAGTGTTGAGAGCGCAGCCAGGGAGCAGCAAGACTCTGCTGAGTGAGACGGCAGCCCCAGAAGCGCGCCCCGGCCCGGCCCTGAGCGGTCCCCCCACCGTGTACCCTGCCCTGGGACCGACCCCGGGAGGGTCCGCCGCAGCTCCCCGAGGGCAGAGGTCACTACCCACTTCCCTCCTTACCCTGCGGCGTTGGGGTCCGTCTCACAGAGGGGGGCCAGACGCAAGGCCCCCGGTGGGTGGGAAGGCCCGTGCCTGTGACGCGCGTGACGAGACAGCGGGCTCTGCACGACGACGCGGCTCTGGGACGTGTGCCCGGGGCCGCCTTCAGCCGCGTCGCCGTGGGCCCTGAGCCTGCCGCTGGGCAGCCCGCCGCCCGGAGGGGCCCGTGCGTGACAGCCCGGCCTCTCACCAAATCGTTTCCGCTTTTGCCTTTTGGTTAAGAAAACGAACGTTACCCTTCTAGAAAAGTCAGAAGAGGCCCCGGCTTCGTGGGCTGCTTTCAGGGCAACGTGCTCCGTGAGAACGGGGGTGCTTCCCTGACCCCTCAAACCCATGGCTGCGTCACTCCTTAGCCGAGCGGGAGCCCATCTGTCTCTAGGGCGTTGCCGTGCCGACCCCGCGACGGGGCTGTTCTGACCCCCGGGTCCTCGCCTCCGTCATGGTCACGTGCAGGCGCCGCGCGGGGCCTCCTCCGCGACAGCGACTCTGAGGGGGAAACTCACTCGCTTTGCTCCCGCAGCGAAGGGGGACGCAGACGCCCACTTGCTAGTGGCCGGAATGGGGTCAGCGGTCCCAGGGTCCTGGGCCTCGGCTCCTCACGCTCAGCGCGCCCCGTTACGGTTTAGGGGAGACAGATGCAGGTCGCGGAGAGCTGGAGGTGCTCGTTACCGGGGCGACCGAGCGCAGGGCCCCCTTCGCAGGGCTGCCGGGGTCCCCTCCGCAGGGCTGCTGGGGCCTGACGTGAGGGACGGGGCTCCGCAGCTAACGGGCTGATGAATGACCTCGGGGGGCACGGGGACGAGGGGTCGCGGAAGTGCCGTCCTTGGGGAGCTCCTGGGAATCTGGTCTCTTGAACGTGAACTTGCCTTAGTCCTTGGAGTCCCGGCACGTTTGGAAAACAAGTGTGGCCGCAGGGACCCACCGGGTCCTGGAGTCGCCCAGGTGTGTCCTCCGTGCAGAGACGCTGCGCCTGCGGGGCGGGGCGGGTGCTGCTTTAAGCCTTGGCTGCAGGACCCGTGACAAGTCCCTCGCCCCCTGCACGGAGCTCGTCCCCGTCCCCATGACGTGAACACGAAGCCCGGACCTAGTTCAGATGACATCAGGTGACAACATCAGGTGACATCAGGTGACAACATCAGGTGACAACATCAGGTGACAACGAAGTGTGCTTGAGTTGTTGGTTCTGTGCCCGAGGACAGCACTTTTGCTGCAATTGCTGTCACTGTCTTCCTCAGGTGGAGGAGGGGAGGGACGAGGTGGCGGGACGCTTGTCTTGTATCACAGAGCTGGGAAGCGTGAGGGGACCCCCCCACCACAGTCAGACCTCTCCTGATTGGTTGGACCACAAATGAGAGCCCCACCCTCTCGCAGGGGTCATTCCTGTGGGAACGTGCACCCTGCAAATACCCGTGTAAGTGGGGGGAGAGCCATGTCCCGGCCACGTGGGAGGGGGGCCTGTCCCCATAACCCACCCACCAGAAGGCACCACCGCCGCTGGGCCCGTCAGACCACCCCGCCGCCTGAGTGGGGGCGCCCATCAGCTCCTGGGACGAGCCCGTCCAGCACCCCGGAGCTCGTGTGGGTGACAAACGCGGAGAGGAGAGGGGCGCCTCGGACAGGGCGCCGAGCTACGTGAAGGTCCCAGGAGTCACGTGGGGTTTTACAGCTGCTGATTCTTCCGTGCGGAAAGCACGGGGACGTGCGTGCGATGCTGGTCCTGAGTGGAAGGGACCCGAAGCAGCAGCTGTGACAGACGGGGAGGTCCGTGTGCACGCGGAGCCGGGGGAGCCCCGCCCAGCCAGCACCCCATCCCTGGTCCCCGGCCCCCGGGAGCCTGGCTCAGTTCTCAGCCACCCAGACGGGCTCCGGCCCACGGGCGCCGACAAAGGCACCGCACAGCCACCTACCTCGTTAGCGTCCTCTCACGGACTCGTGTCGGTCACAGTAAATGTTATTCCGAACATGGAAACTCCGCAAAGGGGCCAGGAGCCGACGGGCGCCCCTGACTTGGCCGTAACGTCACCCCCAAAATGCAGTTGTGTTTCTCTCGTGACACGGACATTATTTCTGCGTCGTGGTCAGTGAGCTGTGAGGCCCCGAGGGAGATTTCCAGGCGAAACGGGACTCACTCCCGGTAGATTAGGGCTGGTCGCGCCAGAGACGGTCGGGCAAGAGCGGGGGCGGGGCGCGGGGGGCTGCCCAGGCTTTGAGGCCACAGAGTGCGGGCGCAGACGCATTTCGTTGTACACAAGCGGAGTGGATGCTTCGGCGTGAAATGTGTAACCCGTGATTCCGTAATTATTTTGGAAAGATGAATGAGGATGAGAGGTGACGACATGGTGTCCAGGCCGGTCTGAGAGCTTCCGACGGGGCCGAAGGGCAAGTGTGTTCCCCCGAAGCGCCACGGGGTCCCACAGCCGCAGGCGATCAGCACAGTTAAAATGGGGGGAAAGATGGGGCTCCCTGGTGGCGCGGTGGCTAGGCTCCGCCGCTCTCAATGCCGCGGCCGGGTTCAACTCCCAGCCAGGGAACTACCCCCCCAAAATTGGGGGTAGTTCCCCGGGAAGAGGGGATCGTGTGAAAGATGACTCAAATCTCACGGAAGGACTCCATGAGCTCCTTCAGGTTTCCTTCCTCCAAAATAAATCGCTGAGACTGACACGACGCAAACGAAGTGTCCACCTGCCTTTTGTGGAGTCCACGGAGGGCCTGGAGTGCGAGACCCCAGCAAGCTCGCCAGGTACAGCTGTCATTACATTAGCCCCCCAAATGTCAGGTTACAGAAATATGCTTCAAAGGTCGCCAACGTGTGGGTGCTAAGGTGGCACGTCATCGTCAATGGAAAAAGAACATTTCTAATGAAGGTGACTTTGGAGTGAGT
Organism: Lyroderma lyra; assembly: GCA_004026885.1. Classification (NCBI taxonomy): domain Eukaryota; kingdom Metazoa; phylum Chordata; class Mammalia; order Chiroptera; family Megadermatidae; genus Lyroderma; species Lyroderma lyra. Next base: position 5,673 of record PVJL010013333.1, read on the forward strand.
TAACCCCCTGGGATTGTGACAGAAAAGTTATCTCCTGTCCTGCATTAAGAAAAGAAAGTGAAAGAGGCCTACAACGGTTACTGGGAAACGGGACATCTGGCCCGGGAAGAATTTCATCCTGCTGTTTGGGAAGAGGCCAACATCCGTGCCTGGTGTGGACGTGGTTCAAGGCATGTGGCGTAGAGCAGCAGAAGGACCGGTGTCCGGAGCTGCTGGGCCCTCCCACCAGGTGACCTTGGAGTCACCTGACTGCACCGCGCCCCCGTCTCCTCGTCTGTACCATGGGGGGTAACATACCCGTGAGGCAAGGACTCTGGGAGAGCTGACACGACGTGGGGATTCCGTGAGGGCCGATGTGACCTGGGGACTCCGCGAACACGGGACGAGAGCCCCCCTAACCTCTGTGTCGGCCTGAGGGGTCTTGCGCGTTGCACGGTTTACTGTAACCCTTCCTATACCAAACGGGACAGACTCAAAGATCCCCAGGACAGGGGCTCATTCAGACACGCAAATTCCTAGAAAACAGTGAAGTCTGAAAGTCAACCGTATTGCGGAAATAGTGACTGGAGAGGGACAAATAACAACCTTCGGTCTAGCTTCTCCCGGGCATTTCCATCAGCTCCAGTAGACGAGTTGTTGGTTTGAGTCCATTTGCCTTGCAGATGAGGCCGCCCTCTCGAGCCCTGAACGTTACCGTAAACCTTCCGAGTCACGGCTGTTTAACTCGGTGGGTCTGGCTCGCATTAGCTAATCTGAAGAGAAGTGGCCCGTGACCCAGTCTGCAGTGACAGCTGGGTGAGCCAACAGCGTGGAGAGGAGCACCGTGCATTTCCTGAAGATTCTCTCATTTCAGGACAATAGAGCTATTTGTACCTAAATGGACTCAACTGGCATGTCACCGGGAGCATTACTCAACCTTTAAGATTCGTGAATAATTTAAAATCCATCTGCAAACTGTAAGAGAGTGGGGTTGTTCTTGTTAAATTCCTTTCCTAGGTCATTTCTAAAGAGGACAAAGGCATCTAAATCAAATTTTAGCCACCGGAGATAAAATTTCATTGTATCAAAGTACCTTCATTTTGTTCACTTCCAGAAAATATTGGTTTAATTAAAGTTAGTAACATGTAATAATAGAAAGCCTATAGATGAAAGGTTTAAAAATACCCTTTCTCTAAAATTAATTTAAATAATTTACTTTTGAATTTAGACATGGGCGTATATATTAGCTCTCGAGAATTAGAAATTTTATTTCTGCTCACTCCGTTCAATGAGCAGAAATGAGAAAATGTAAGAAAAGACGATTCAGTCTTAGGAAAGATCTCAGGTGAACTTAAGTAAGGTCAGCAGTGCACGTTACCCCCTGACCTACTTACTTTCAGAGCAAACTTTTACCGATACAATATTTCTCCTGTGAAGACAATGAGACAGGTAGACAAAAATGTGTAGTATAGACATTTAAAAACAAAATGGGCATTTTTTAAAGATTATGGAGAAAAGGGAATTTGGAACGTAAAATTTGATGCCCAGCTAAATTATCCATTGGGACAAATAAAGTCCATTTCAGACAGTCCACATCACTTACCATTTCCATTGGGAGAAAAGTCATCAGGACAATCTCAAGACCCCCACCTAAAAGTCAGTAGACACGGGATCTGAGACACAAGGTGGTGAACCAAAAATGGGAAAAAAAGCAAACAAACTCAGATTGCAGGACAAGTAATTATTTTAAATTAAACTATTCAAACCATAAAGTAAAATTTTCAAAAAGGTGATCGTATTTACAGTTGTTTTCTCAATTACACAGTAAAGGAAGTAGGAAATGATGAGAAAATGCCCAACAATTTTTATAAGAAAATTGTGATGCACAGATAGAACAATGTGAGAGGCTACAATCTTGGGGAGCTGACAGGTGCAGGTGTAGGAGAGGGGAGGGGAGGGGCAGCAATGCTCCAGCCGCAGCCCCTGAAGCGCTTCAGACTGACGCCTGTTTGCCGCAGTGTAAATGCTCATCACAGTCCCCGAGACACCCCATGGCCCGATAGCAGAACACTTCAACTAGTCATGGTCGTGTTTATGCCATTATCGCTCTTCTGTCCTAGACATTAATTTATACGTAAGCACAAAACTCCTAAACTGGGTGCTGTCGTACGTGCAGTACACTCCCCACCTCCTGCAGTCGGAAGTCCTTGCGAAATCGAGACCCTAAATGCATAAACGTGCCCGTTTCAATCACAGGGCGACTGAGCAGAAGACCTGCGGGAGGTATTGATGACGGCGTCACCTGAGCCGTGCAGGGCTCTGAAGACCAGGGTGTCTCCTTTTCCCTGTAGTCCCGTGCTGTGGCTCCTGAGCTCTCCGAGCCACATGCACGTGCTGCAGGGCCACAGCCCGCTGCTCGGTCCCCAGGAGATGGCGTATTCCAGAACTAGGGACACCGTCCTGTCCCGTACGACTGCCTTCCTTGTCCCCGGCCTCCCTCGCCCACCTCGGTGGAGCGCACACTGTGACAAAGTGTGACGCGAGATGCCCAAAGGCAGTTTCCTTTTGAACTAGCAAAACGCATGTGTTCATGGAGCAGTCACCACAGTGAGGAAGAGTCAGAGCAATTTTTGAAGGAACGTTTGGTCACAGGCCTGATGAAGCCTCTGTTGCATTTTGATGACAGCATTTCTGTTAGTTTGACAAAGGACCCACAGTGGCCCGCAGCAAGGACCCATGGTGGCCCACAGAGAGGACGCGCGGTGGCCCGCAGCGAGGACCCTATGGGGTTCGCGGAGGCTTTGCCGTAGGTGGCCGTTACTACGTGGAGGTCCTTCCCCTCTGTACCCACGTCGTTAGCAAAAGCAACAACCCAGAGACACAGAACAGAGTGGTGGTCAGTGGAGGGGGCGGGGAGGACCCCCAAAGGCGAAAGGGCCAAGTACACAGTGACAGAAGGGGACTCGCCTTCAGGTGGCGAACGCACTACAGGGGATGCAGCGATGGGACCGCCACCCACTTACTTAGAAACTAATGTTTGAGAAATGAAGTTTGAAAGAAAAGGAAGTGGGAGAAGCTGCTGGAAGAAGAGCAAAGGAGGGAGGGGAGAGAGGGAGGGGGCCGTGACCCTCCAAACGCGATGGAAAGCCTGGGGGCGTGTGCAGGATGGGGGGGCTGGTGACTTCCAGGCCACGAGGCCGAGGCAGCACGACGTTAAAGGAAAACGATAATCCGGACACAAAGCGTTTACGGGAGAGAGAGAGAGACAGAGACAGAGACAGAGAGAGACAGAGACAGAGACAGAGACAGAGAGAGACAGAGACAGAGACAGACAGAGAGACAGAGAGAGACAGAGACAGACAGACAGAGAGACAGAGACAGACAGACAGAGAGACAGACAGACAGAGAGACAGAGACAGAGAGACAGAGAGAGGCCACTTCCCCACTTGCTCCCCTGAGCAGCATTTCGTTTCTGTGCACACGTGGTGTCCTCCCAAGTTTGCAGCCGGGCGCCCCCTGGTGCTCGGGCCGACCCCTGACCCCCGACCCCTGACCCCCGACGGCCCGCCCGAGGCCCGCAGTGCCACCCACCCGCCCTCTGTCCGACACAGGGCCGCTGTCACTGCAACCACAGCCTCTTTCCCAGCCAGAGAAAACCAAGGGCCGTTTCGCTCCTCGCGCTTCCTTGACAGTGACAGTAAGGGACAACGCCCGGCCCAGAAGGGCCTTCACGAGGGAGTCGGGGAGAAGTTTGGACAAAGGCTGACTTGCGTTTCCATGGTAACCGGACGTCATGGCCTTTGCGTTTGCAGCTTGTAGCTCAGAGAAAGGTTGTTCACGAGCAGCGTGCCGTGCACCCCCCCGACACCCCCGGGGGCCGTGACCATCGGGACGACGCGGGCAGGTTGTTCCGGCTTAGCTGATGTCCAGTGAGTACGCCCTGAAAACTAGGACTCCGGAGCGGCCAGCTTCCGAACCCCGACAGGAATGGGGGCGCGGAAGTCTGTGGGAAGGGCCGCCGGTCCCCGTCCCTGAGCTCTGAGGCCTCTGCCCGCAGGAGCCCGGAGTGACCCCGGAGTGACGCGCGACCCCATCACCAGGATCCCCCGCCATGTGGTGGACAGCCCTGCGTCACTCTTCTAACAAATGACACGAAGGGGGGAAACCGTCTCCTCAGTTGTCTTTGGTGGAATTGAAGTGTTCCTCACGACGTCCTCGTCATTGTCGTCCCTGTTGTTTATTCTTTCTCGCCTCTCCTGGGTCTCCTCTGCACCCCGTCTTTCAGATCTCAAACCGGCCCGTCAGTCGCCTGCATCGTGGCCTCCGCCAGCTGACCGGGCATTCCCCTGCCCAGGGCGCTCCCCGGTGGAGCAGCCCCAGCACGGGGACCCCAGGTGGAGAGCCACCGCTGCGGTGACAAGGGGTGACGTGGGTCCGGCAGGCGCCGGTTCATCCACCGGTGGAGGCGTATCTTGTGCTCATTCGCCAGCGCTGCAGCTAGGGAGGCGAGGTACCCAACGGTTCCTCATGGACCCCCCGCCTCCCCTGCGCTGGTCCAAGACACGGCAGGACTGCTGAGACCCAGGCCGAGCACACGCTCCTTGGCATCGCAAACTCTGAGCTCAGTGGTGTTGCAAAGGCTTCGGCTGACCTTCCCGTAGCAGCAACCCCAATAACTGGGGGACCTAACTGGGTCCCCTTGGTTACGCTGCAGGTCTCCAATAATGCTTCTTACATTCAAACAGATGGAGCAGCTTGCAGCGGAAAACGTAACCCAATTATTTCATTATTACAATTCAAAATGAGGAGGAATCACGCAAAGACTGGCAATAGCCCCCCTCAGGGGACTCGAGGAACACTCAAACCCCGAGCACACTGAGGCCGCCCGCTGGGAGCACAGGGCGCCCGCCAGGACGTCTGTGTTAACACGGAGGCCGCAGACCCACACAGCGTGCTGCGCTACGGCCCGTCCGCGAGCTGTTCGTTATGTCGGCGAAGAATTGGATTACACGGTGGAGCGTCTGCCCTTCTTCTGGCTTCCTTTGCTGTGCGGATGCTTGTGTTTGTGTTTTTAATGAAAAGGCCGTGTCTGAGCTCTGTGAACTTAGCCGGGACCGGCCGAAGGCTGTGTTGAGTCAGAGGGGACGGCGGGAGTGCCCGGGGTCCCGGAGACGCCGAGGGGTGCAACATGGAGAATGGAGTCACTGGCTGCGCGGCCCTGACGGAGACCAGAGCAGTGACGCTCCAAGGTCAGGGCCAGGCCGAGAACCAGAGATGCTTTACGTGATGGGACGAGTACGAGGCGGAGCAGGGGGCCCTGGGGGACGGCACCCAGCCCCTGTGGCCTCCGCATGGTCGCCCTCAGCCTGTCACCACACGAGGCGCCTTCCAAAAGGAGCCGCAAGGAACTGAACCATTAAGAGTCACAGCACGTCGAATTCATTTCAAGGAATCAAAGTACTTAAAATTGTAAGCGAATGAGCAAACTGAAGATGTGGAGTCATGACAATGAGGAATCGAGAAAGTAGCTGAAACGTCGCCAGAAGCATCAGATGCTTGGTCCCAACTGATGAACGGACGAACTCAATCACACCCCTTGGGAAAAGCAGTCCTGGCGTTGTACAAGCTGTCACCCAGCATCCAAAGAAAGAGGTCACAAAGGACATTTGATGAGTTAAATGATGACCATCATCAAAAATCCAATAAAGAGAAAAGTCAAGCAGATGGCAAAAATGGCACGTCATTACTCTGTCACAGTGTGGTGGGTGTGTCAGCTGGATATGTGCCTCCAACGTGGTTCAGAGCAGCCGTGGGCTCTCCGGGGCCAGGGTCCACGTCACTCGTATTAGTGTCCTCACTGTTTGAAGAGTAAATGTTGCAAATCCAGGTAATTACTACTACGGAACAGTCTTCAAGAAATGGTTCAAAATAGGCACCAAGGGCCAAGTGTTCTAGAAATCTCTGCATGCACATGACTACAGGCTGCATTTACTGCTAATGGCGAAATCAAAGATCCGTACCATCCATCACCTTAGAGACGACGACGGAAACACTGGAGTTCAGCACGGGTGGTTCTCTTGGGAGTCGTGTCATCGCACACTCAGGCCTGCCTTTGTGTCATCAGTCACCACGACTCAGAACCAGTCCCCCGGAGCCATTTCTGAACCTGCGTTGTTTATCCCACACAATGCGCAGAATGGGCCACGTGCCCCCAGGCCCCAGCTCTGGTTTCTGCACAGCTTCAGTGTCAGTCTCCTGGGGGACACAGGACCGTGGGACAGGCGTCTCCCCACGGTTTGCATTCACTTCTGTGGTTCAGATGTGAAAGGTTAGAGATTCCACAGGATAACTAAAGTGCCGTCCACAGCAGGGCTGGGACCTCTGTGGCTGTATGTGGTGACCCAATGGACCAGCCCCACAGAAGTCTAGTAGGGACCAGTGGGCCAGGCCCACACAAGTCTGCCGGGGACCAGTGGGCCAGGCCGGGGCACCATAAGTGGAGCTCCCTTCAGACCGTGCCAAGTCCACTACAGAATGGTCTAACGAGCGTCGGCCTTCTACACTTGCAGCAAGTTCCTCTGACGAAGGCATCGATGTGACTCAGCAAGGTGGTGCACTGCTGCAGGAGCACGCGCTAGCACGACAGGGTGAGAGCCGACACGTGCTGAGCACAGTTAGGCCCTTCATCCCTGGGTTGTGAATCAGAGCCGGGGCTCACGGCACCCTTCATAGCAGAGCTAGATAACTCAGAAGACGTCCTGGGTATTTTAAAAGCGAAAATGGACTGGACTGGCACTGAGCGTCTCCGAGAGTCCCCGAGCTATCATGCAAACATCGTCTTCGCCCTGGCGACGTGGCTGGCCACAGTTATGCGCTAATCCTTCCAGGGTTTTGAAGTTTCACGGAGCTGCCTGGGCCACCAGCGCGCCTCTTCGTGCTGCTGGCTGCGTCTGGCGTCGGGCTGGCACACCCGGGGCTGCCACACGGCCCGGGATCTCCGCTGGACTGTGTGCGGGACTGGTCAGCGCGCCGCTCCCAGCCACCGTCCTGGACGTCCTGGGCAAGTCTAAATGGGATTTTAAGTGCGTGCCCTCTGCACAAGCGTGCGTGTCCCGCCGTCTCTCCCTCACGCTGGGCAAGGAAATGCGACAGGTGATGAAGGCGCAGACACGTTTACGGAAACGCGCTTCTGGCTGCATTTCCCTGGGCGGACGCGAAGGGCAGGGGAGAAAGGGAAAGAGAATGGGGAGCAAACGTAAACCCCACTCCTCTGTTTTACTGCCTTTGCTTTCCCAGAGGGCCGTGCGTCGCCCGCGAGACCTCGCTGTGTCCCACCGACGACACCAATGGTGAAAGCACACATGACGAAAACAGAAAATTAAAACACCTCCTGGGGCCAGTCGGTACTTCACTCACAAATACTTTGTAACTGCGTTTCAGCTGCGTCACATGTATTACTGCCCGCAGGACCAGCTGGTGCGGTACGGTATGCCAGCTCCTTAAGGATATTGCAGACAGGAAAGTGACAGTCACCCAACGTAACTGTGAAACTGAAAATGTAAAAGAGAATTGGTAAGATACATTAGAATTTCACAATTATGCAAACTAACATAGCCCAGGGGGTCTGGCCACAGTTTATCTTAGTTTGTATTCATGTGGTCATCACGTAGCTGCAAGCCTCGTGGGCCCAAAGAGGAGGTTCTTAAGGATGAGGGCAAACAGAAAAGGGAGACCCCGGCCAGACGCTGCCGCCGAGGCCTTCTAACGAGTACCGCTGGGTGCTACGGGGGCCATTTAGGCGCCCAGGCGTGGCTCGTCACCATGGTAGAAACAGGTCTGTCTTTGTGTCTTGCACCATCAAATGATGATTACATGTTATTAGACCAAAATTAAATGTTAAAGTGCATTTGTCAAAGAATGAGTAACATAACAAGCTAATATTTAGGACATCCTTCTTCTGAGAATTGGTTTTTATTCCAGTAAATAAGCCACACAGCCCTCCATGTTAGAGCAGGGGAGATTTTGGGGGGGATCCCATGGCTGTCTAGTCTCTAGCCCTCCTCGTGCTGTCCAGGGAGCGCTCCTCACACACCTGCCCTGCGTGTCCTTCTGTCACCACCCCCACCTTCGGTCACAGTCCACGGGCAAGTGAAGTCCGGGAGAGCTGTGCCCTGGGTGCCACGTGCACACCCGTGTCTGCACATCGTGGTCTGGGGATCGTGGACTGGAGAGCCCAGCAGAGCAACCAGTCCGGGTGGGTGGGCTCCAGTCAAAGACAGGAGACGTGTGATGTCCGCTGGCTGTCTGAGGTGACACCGTCCAACAAGAGCAGATTGGGGGAGCACGTGAGCCTGGCGTAAGAAAACTTGCAGAATTAGCTGGTGGAGGAAATCTGGTGAGAAGGGCCGAGTGGAAGGGAGGGAGGGAGGCCGGGGTCAGTCTGATGCAGCAGGAAGGGCTGCAGCTCTTGTTACTTGCACATTAAAGGGCAGAATGACATCTTGACGCCGAGAAGCGGGGCGCATCCGCGTATATTCCTTTCCCCTTTTCTAAACGTCTGATGGAAGCGATGTCTTTGCAGATACATAAATAGAAATGTAAACTAACACTGCAGCTTCCACATTAGCTTTCTGTTTTTAGAAAGGGTCAGATATGATGCCCCTCCACTTACAAAATTATTACTTATTAACTTAATTTGGAAAATGCATTAAAGCACCAAGAGAACCCTAGAAATGGCCATAAGGCCCCGTCTGCATGACGTGTGCACCACAAACGCACTTACAGTACTGTGTGCGCAGACGCAAGGGGAGGAGACGTGCCGTTCCTAACTTCCTGTTCTGTGCAAATAGCTGCTACTGTCTATTTTGCACGTTTGCAGGAGGGCAGGGTGGCAGCTGCGATGTTCTCTTGCGTGCACAGTCACCCCAGCGGAGTCCTGTGGGCGTGACATCGAAAGGGACGTCAGCCAACGTAAGAGGTGCACGTCGGAGTAGAATATTCCAGTTACGTCAACGTTAGAGCAAATTGGCTCGTTACAGCTCAAGCGACTCGGTGGTGTCCCTGCGTGTTTCTGTCTGTTCTGGGTAATTCCTCCTGCAAAGCTCCTGCGGGAGGGGGACAAGCGCGGGGACGTTGGGAGAGCTGTCGGCGTCGAGCAAGAGCACGGGAAACGTCAACTGGGATTTAAATCGGTTTGTAAAGGCCAAACTGGGGTCCAGGCAACGGAGGGCCTTCCGGAAAGTGGGTGGGGGATGGGAATCACAGGTGGCGCTGGGGGCGCAGGAGGGGCACTGAGTCACCGCACCCTGTCCCATCGGAACCGTGTAGAACTTTCTACCGGAAGCGCCTGTCCAGACCTCCGTCTCCAGGCGGCGTGGCCTGACTGGACGAGGCAGGACGCAGCCACCTTTGGGCATGTCGTAAACGGCACACAACCAGGAGGTTTAAGAAGTGACAGTGTCGTCACAAATCACTGGGGCAGATTGTGCGATAGATAACGTGGGGACAGGAGTGTCTGATGGTATTAAGTGACACGATGACATCTTAGTATTAAACACAAGAACACCAAAACTGTGTGTGTCATCGTCCATCATCCCAGACCTGGACTTTCCCTGCAGAACGAAAAGATTCCGGATGTGGTGACGCGGATGTCAATCCAGGGAGAGGCGCGCAGCAGGGTTTAAAGCCAAACCTGTTACCTGCAGAGACAGATCAGCCAGCGACGCAAACACAGAGAAGCCAAGTGCGGGGCGCACTCCCGGCCCCCGACCCGCAGACCCCCTGAGACAGGCCCCACGGTGTCCCCATGTCCCACGCCGACTGGCCCCGCAGTGTCCCCATGCCCTGTGCTGACCGGCCCCCAGCCCCTGTACCCCGTGCTGACCAGCTCCGTGGTGTCCCCAAGCCCCGTGCTGACCGGCCCCATGATGTCCCTGTGCCCATTGCTCTCAGAACCTTTGCCGTCCCCCTGATGGCCTGAGCCCAGCTTCCTTCTGCTCTGTGGGGGTCCTCAGCCTGCTCACACAGAAGGGCCCCCTGTCCCCCCAGGTCAGGCTGCGTCACCGCCCTGGGCCCCGCGTGGCCCCCGACATGCCCCGTGACACACAATGCACTGTCCCTTCCGGACAGATGCGTGCCCTTCCTGCTGGGCCATCGGCTCCATAGGGCAGAAGCCACAGCGCGCGTGCCACCATCACCATAGCAACGAGGGTCGTGTCTGCTCCCTCACAAACAGCCGGAAGGAGTGAGCTGAACGTCGTCCTGTGGGGTGTCTGCTGGTCAGGGTTGCGATGTCCCCAATCCTCGGATGTGAGCAGACGACCCTCGTGTCGCCCCGAGCTGCTGGTTGGTTGGTGACCTGCTGTCTCAGTGCCAGCTGCTATTGGGATGGAGTGTCACCTGCCTCGTGTGGTCTGCTGCAGGGACGTGGGTTCCCCGGACATCCAAAAGCAATAGAGCTGCTGCTGTTTTTAGGCCATTTACGGTGTAAGAGCAGGAAGTCCCCACGGCAACACGCCTTAATCAGGATCTCCTGATTCTCTCCTCGCACCAGGACCCGCCTTCCCGCTGGGACGTGGCCCTCCTGCCTCCCCGGTGTCCCCCCCCACAAAAAAAAAGACTTCGGGTATTTGCTCTTCCGACACTCCGTACCGAGAAGGTGATCTCCCCAGAAACCCATTCTTAGACTTCACTTGCTCTCTCCTCGCTCCTCTGAGGGACGTAACTTCCTCAGAGACGCTCCTCAGAAATGACGTCTGGGCACGACACCGTAATACGCACCCTGAAATTAAACGGGGCTCCAGGGGGACCCGTGGCCTTTACACGTATCACTACCTTCACTCCCAGCGTCTACAAGCACCTTCTCCCCCCACATTGAACTTCCTAAACTCAAACGTGCTCAAATCACCTGCGTAAACCCATTAGGGTTTTAAGGTGAGGACCTTCAAACGTGACCAGGGCTCCCCAGGAGCGCTGCACCCACAGAGGCCGTCGTGTGAGCGGGAGCAGCACCTTCTGTTACAACAGCCTGAACGGCCTGACAGCGCACGACGGAGCCGACGATCCCGGGGTGTCCTGGGAGAGACCGCGGGCGCTCTCAGGGGGGCACGAGGGTGGGACACCGGAGGGACGGCAGCGCGCCCCCTGACCGCGGTCTCCCTGATGGAGCTCCTAAACGTGCCGTTGTGACTCCTACGTCCCCTTGCGTAAGGGTTTGCACGATGTCATTAACACTGGAATTGTCCCCCACTTTTAAATGGTATTTTACTGTATCATCGAATAGCGCTTATGTCTAGGGAGAACGGTATGAGAATGTGCATCTTAAAACGGCTTTTGTTGAAGGCGTAATTTTCTTTTAAGCAACGTGTCTATTAGTTTTTAAAATATTTTTCATTTGAAGAAAGTGTAAATGACTTCCTAATGTTATCATCATTACAGTAATTTTGTGGTTTCTCTTTTTTAAATTATCTTGAAAATAGAGATGACGACTCCTATGGGTTAAGATCTTTTCCCTCATTTACGTAGGGAAAATCGTATCAAATTTGCATATGCATGCCAAAGGGACATACGGAGCTGCCTCTCATCAAATGAAGTAACATGACAGAACGTGGAGAGGGGATTTAAGGTACTAGTCAACCCTCCTCGACCTCACGGATTTGGGCACAAGGATGTATGATACAGCAAACAATATTCAAAAACATTATGGGCCTCAAAATACGTTTCATCTCAGTGTGTCTCAAAATTAGGATCATGATAAGAAACTGCAACACAGACATGAAAGAAGGGAGGGAGACACCTGAGGACCCAGCTTCGACATTCCAAAGCCTTTGCCCGTGGCCAAGACCCTCATTTTAGGGGTACAAACGAGCCCCATAGTTTGATGTAGAGAGCTCTGCAGTTTCGTTGGACAATCAAGATAAGTCTGAAGTAGCATGTGTGGAGACTGAAGAAATTGCACGTCAAGCTCTGGGTATTACTGGTTTGAAAGCACGTAGACTGTGCTGTGACTAATAACATACAAGACATTGGTATGTGGGTAGCTCCCTGACCGGGAATCGAACCCAGGCCGCAGTGCCGACAGCGCCAGCGCCGAAGCCCTAAGCCACTACACCACCAGGGAGCTCCTACAAGACCTTTAAGGGTGTAAGTGATTCACTGTTGCATATTTTCGTTCTGTGTTTTGTGTGTTGACCTTATACCCTGTGACCTTATTGAAATCACTTATTAGTTCAAGCAGGTTTTTGTAGATTCCTTGGGATTTTCTGTGTAGGTGCTTTTATCAGTTACAACTAGAGTTTGATCCTTCCTCTGTGATCTTAGGCCTTTGTTTTCTTTTTCCTGCTGTATTGCAGGGGCTATGTTCCTACTATATTAAAGAAGAGCAGACGTCACGGCCTTTTTCCTGATCTAAAGGGGAGAACATTCCATTTTTCACCATCACGTGTGATGTAGCCGTAGCCTGCTTGTTGAAGGTACTTACCAAGCTGAGAAAGTTCTTTGTTTTCAGTGTGCTGAGGGGTGTTAATCATGAGTGGGTGCTGGATGTTGTGCTTCTTCTCAGTCAAATAAGGTCCTACGACTGCTTTTTGCTAGTCCGTACGATGGTGGCTTACACGGATTGGTTATTTTTAATGCCGATGCAGCCTTGCACTTCTGGAGTGAACCCTACCGGTCACGGTGCGTAATTCTGTTTAAACTTTGCTGGATACTATTTGCCAATACTTTATTGAGGGTTATTGTGTCCTGTCCTGAGGTTATTGTGTCTGTCCTTTTCCCTTATTTTCATTTCACATCCTCTTTAATACACACTAAATGCATCATTACTCTTATATGGGAATCTGGTCATTATTTTTGTTGTAAAAAGAATGCTTACACCCAGAAGAGTTGGAAATCACCGGATAGATCATCACACATATCTCTTTTGTTTTTGTGAAATCATGATTTACTTTGTGAGGAAGACTCAGGCATTAGGGAGAGATGGGAGGACCCCCCCCCCTCCCACCCGGCCCAAACACCAGGCATCTCTGATTTAGAAACACAGGTGGGCATCGGAGGCGCGGGGCTTGGAGGCGGGAGTGGGCGAGTCCCCTGATGGGGACTCCTGCCCACTAACATTCAAAGTCCTGAGCGGGGCCTAATGAAATGCAACGAAAACAAAGGGCAGCGAAGTGCTTTCGTGTGGGACGTTGCTTCTCAGGTACAAAGACAACAAATTAATCTTCGCAAACACGCAATGAGTAACTTAGGAAGGTAGTGCCTGTGAGAACTTCGGGAGAAGAAAATATTACTTGGGGAAATGAATCCAAATAAAGGGCTCATAAAAGGTGAGAAGTACAAACACTCCTATTGGCAGGTGATGCACAGAACTAAACGTGGAATTAAGGTCGTTTCAAGAGTTTTCCACGAGATGGAAGAGCAGACCCCATCGGAAGTCGCAATGTGCTTCCAGTTTAAGCCCACGGGTGCGTGTCCCTTCGACCTCTCAGTGTTTGTTTTGAACTTCCATGATCAACTACTTAAAATTCAGCAATTTTTCCTAGTTCACTTTACTTTTTCTTTGCCAAAACATTCAAGTGAAATTAAGTTAATCATTTCATTTGTAAAGAAAATTATGGTCCAATTTTTCAAAACGTCTGTCTGCCCCCGCCATCCCTTCATCCCGTACTTGGTCGCTGTCTGTATCACCAGAGCGACATTCAGAATGGATTTAGGAGCCTGTAGATGGCTATGTCTCCATAATGATATTTTGGATGAATGTTTACTTCCTTTATAATTTTTGTAGCAACTTTGTGTCATTTTAGAAAACCCAATAAGCATGTGTTCTTTTGTGAAAAATACGGAAAGGCAACCAGAGGAAGAGGAAGGAGAAGGCCAGGAGGACATTTGCAAAACCAGGCGTCCGTTTCCCACCCATGTGATTCACCCATGTTTTCCGTAATGGCCCCCCAGTAAGGTGAAGCTAACCGGATCCCACACCTCTGTGTGGTGCTTCCATCCTGCAGGACCTGCCTCACGTAACGGCGCAGTTACTTTGCTTGAAAATGACAGAGTCTTCCAGAACACTTTGAGGAGCACGTTTTATTTTCAATTCCAGAAAATTGGTCCAAATCACAAATTCGCACTCGATTGCATGCAGGACACAGAGGTAGAGCGAAGGGGGCGTGCATTTGCTACTAAGCAGCTTAACAAAGCCTCCTAGGTTTTGGTTTTGGGGTGTGCGAGCTGGCTGGTATTCATGCCAAGGTCACACATGGTGTCCGTGCTAAGGTTACAGATGACGTAACGGCACCTGACGTGAGAGTCGCGCCCAGCGTTTTAGGAAAATAAAACACAATTCACAGACATGGTCTTCCTTACCCACACGACTGTGTGATCAGGAGACATTTAATGGAAAATCTTTAAACACAGCGGGCGTTACACTCGTCTCTTGGAGATAACAAGCAGGAAAAGTCAGCCGCCACCCGGAGACGCGCACAATTAACGCGAACAGCGAGTGCAGAAAGTCGTGCGTGATGATCTTGGACACGGAATTTATCCCTCTATATTTTGGGGAGAACAAAAGAATGCATAGTGCTCTTTTCCACCAACTTATTTTATTTTATTTTCTGAAGGAAAAATTTAAATAAGTGAAATCTTTACAGGCAGCTACCACGGCCCTTCACGCTGTTGAAGACTTACACGTTTCCATCGCTAGGGAACTGCAAGACTTAAGCAGACGGATTATGGATCTGATCGGTGCAAAAGAAGGAAACCCGAATGCTGTGGTCCCCAAGAAGCAATTTGTTCCCCCAGAACCACAGGGTTGGGCTTTGCAAAGGGCCACCTCCATGTGAGTGGGTCTCAATTCTGGCAGGGCACCTGGGGCCATCGTCGATGCCTGGGCTCCACCCCGAACCAAGCTGTGACCCGGGATCGGCAGCCCCAGGACCACCGGAGAGCTCGGGGTGCAGCTCGGGGGGCCCACCTCAAGTCTCCCAGCTCGGGAATTCCGGAGGGTTCTAACCGGCTCTCCAGGTGGTGCTGTGCTTGGAGGGCTGCGCCACACAGGTGAGGGCAGAGCGTGGGGTCCGCTCCCCACGGAGCCCACTCACACGTGCAGGTGGTTTTGAGACTCCTGGTCCTTTCCAGACCCTTCTCCTGGGTGTGAGGACACCAGAGACGGCATTTCCACCAGCATCTCCGCAACGGAAGGATCCCAACCCCCATGTCCTCACGGTGGTCACCCTTTCCACGAGACGCCACCGGCCTCGCTGCAACGCGGGCACCACCGGGAGGAGGAGCGGATTTGCCCCACGGGACGCAGGCGCCTGAGGACACGACGGGCCCCTCCCGCCGCCGGCGCGAGCTGCACCCCGGACACCGGGCCCCGTCTGCGCACCAGCCACGTCTAGAAGGACAACAGCACGATTTCAGTTCCCGCCAAAGGCGGGGCCCCGGCAGCATGAGCCCAAAGGGCCCGTTTCCGCGGACTTTTCCGTCCACCCCGTCCGCAGCGAGCGTGTGTGCCCAGCACGTTCAGGACACGGCGCCACTGAGCCGGCCGAGCTCCGGCCGGCGGGACACTCTGCTCACGTCGTCCCCGGGGACACCGGACGGGGCGCTGGGCCACCACGTCCCTAGTCACCACCAGGGACCTGACACCGGCATGTCTGCACACGGGACAGCCTGGAAACAGCCCCGTGCCTGTCCCCACGCGAACGCGAGAGGCCCAGAAGGGCCACAGCGGCCTTGGGGCCGGAGGCCGCTGAGTCTGAGGCGAAAGCATCGACTTCCCCCCAAGTTCGCTGAAAAACCGGGTGTCGGAGCAGCCTGACCTCTCCCGGGGGGACACCGTGCATGCATGGGGGGGGGGGGCTGCATGTCCTGCAGGGACAGGAGGCGCTTCTGGACGTGTCGCATTAGTGACACGCGGTGTCGGGAAGGCGGAGGCTGGGCGCCTGCCAGGCACACCCGCTCCTCTGGGCCCCGGGGGTCCGTTCCGAGACCGCGTGGTCAGCGACGCCCTGTCACCGGGTCAGGACCCGTTCCAGACGTTCGCGACCTCGGCGCTGACTGCAAGGGCAGGGAAGCACACCCGTCCCCCCGCAGAGCGCGGCGCTTCCCCCGGGAAAGTCGGGGGCTGCAGGGCAGTTGCGGCTCCGGTGCCGAGCCCGCAGCGTCTGTCCTGCCCACAGCGTCTGGCTGGGCCCCCAAGCCTGCCGGGGGGTCCCCGCACCGTGCCGGAGCGCGTGGCCGCGCGTCTTAGGAAACAGCGTTGTCTCAGGTGCTCCCATCTGTGTGCGTGGGCCTCAGGAGGGGCACAGGGGCCCCCACGGTGCAGGGTTCTTCCTGCCTTCGCAGGCCCGGGCCCCCGAGCCCCTGGCTGTGCGGCTGGTGGCTCGCGCAGGAGGCTCCGCATCTGCAAGGACGACCTCGTGCGGGGGGCCCTGTCGGGTCGGCGGGTTCCGGCCGCTGCAGCGGAATGAAGGTCGGGGGGTGCTCCGGGCGGGAGTCGCCGTCCTCAAATCCCTCACCTGCTCGTGTCCACAGCGTCCCCAGTCGCCGGACAGGAAAGCCCTTGATCCTCCGCCCTCTCTACCCGCTTCCTCCTCGCCTGGCCAGGGACCGCCGCACGAAACTCGGCCGGCGAGCGACAGCGGTCAGCCTGCAAAGGCTCACAGGGGGTCTGGTGACCTAAAACGGGTCGTTTCCTACGGTCCTGACCCGACACGGGTGCACGTTATGCAACAGCTTTTTTAAAAGAAAATCTTGCTTTCGTATCCTCCCAGAAGACACCCCATCTCGCAGCCGAGATGACGTTCTCCTACAGGGCCACGTCAGCTTTCGATGCCATTGTCTCCTTGTAAACGCGACTAAGTACGCGACAGCCACGAAAACTGCATTTGAAACTCCAGCGGGGATGACTTGAACCACAAATGGACATTTCCAAAGGAGTAAAATTTGGGGCCAATGCGCCCCAGCATTGTTACAGATTGAGGGGGACAAAGCGTTCTCAGCACAAGCGTCCGCGCACAGGACGTCCGAGTGTCCCCGCACCGAGCGTCCAGCACGTGTCCGTCCATAGCACGGCCCGTCTCCCGTGTCACCGACTGAATTCTGACTGTTCTTTGGCCCCACAGACAGGACTAGCCACACCCCATCCTCCCCGACGTTGTTCTTCTAATTCTCTTTTTGGGGTTCCATTCAAGCCCTTGGCCTTGGCCCAGGACAGGCAGAGCTTTAATGCCTCGTTTCATTCGCAAACTCACTCGCGGCTTTCGCCGTCAGCACAGTGGGACCCGGCACGTTTCCCTGATGTTTTGCCCGTCAGCTCTGCAAAGCCTGAGTCCACAGGACGCTTGTACGTGACAGCACCGGCACCCTGGAGTCACTGCTGCAACGCTCCGGTGACCTGCTGAGGTGACCCTGAAGGGCCTCGTGAGCACGGGCGGCCGCGGTGCACCGTCGGGAGCAGCCGTGACCTGTGCGAATGACCCGAGCGAAGTCCTGTCTCCGCTAACAGATGTGGCTGTGGCAGAGGAGCACGACAATGAAATTCGGGTGAACGCTCGTCGTCCGTGGCCACAGCTCAGAGCTCAGCGTGTTACTACTTCCTCGGGGTCGGAGCGCGACAGCACGAAGAAGCGTGCGTCACAACAGACCTGCGGGCCGGCCCCTCGTTCTCGCGCCACAGAGAACTGGGCCGACCTGCGGAGTTCTGCAGAACGCTTGCTTCTTCCGAGCCCAGAACCGTGCAGAGGTTCCCCTTCCGGAAGCAGAATGTGTACGTCACCTTCGCCGCACCGAGGGACTTGCTAAAGGGATCGGGGACCTTGTGGACGCCGGTGGGCTTTAATGCGCAGAACAAGGGCTGCTGGGAGGACGGGGTGCAGCCCTGCGTCTGCGGAACCCCCACGGGCGTGCTGGGGCGCGTGTGTCCTCACACGTGTGTCCTCACACGTGAGTGCAGTGGGTGGAGGATGGCGTGTCCGCCCGGCTCCTGTGTTCTTTGGCGTCACTCAGAGGGGACTCGTCGTGTACGTGGCACTTGAAGACTTGCTTGTAGGCCTTCCTGAAGTTCTCGGAGAGGAAGGCGTATATGATGGGGTTCACGGAGGAGTTGCTGTAGGCCAGGCAGTGGGCGGTGACTCGGAAGAGGAAGGAGGCCGGCGTCAGAGGGAAGACCCCGAACTCCGCCCAGAGGTGGATGACGTGGTGTGGCAGCCAGGAGATCCCGAAGACCACGACCACGACCAGGACCGTCTGTGCCGTCTGCGAGGGAGAGAGAAGGAGAGCACGTCATTCCTGACACCGGGAGCATCCTGCACCATGACACATGTCCTGAGACCATTGCACTTGTCACGGGTCCCCCATGTCTAGCACGGTTTTGCTCAGATATCCTCAGGACCCGTCACGACCTTCCACAGTAGTAACTGTCACCCACGTGAGATGCACGTGCAGGGTGGGGCATGTGCTGGGAACCACGGAGACAGAAATGTCTGGACACAGGCCCTGTCCCTCCAGAGCCCTCCGAGCTCTGACACATGGCACCCCCTGAGGTTCTCCCCCAGCCCAGCAGCTCGGAGGAGTGAGGGACCCGCCGCCAGCAGGAGCCTCACCTAGAGACGGTGACTTCTTTTAGACTCCGGGGAGCAAGGGACCGGGGCGTGCTCCCTGGAGCCACTGGCTCATCTGTCTGCGGACCGGGAGCGTCTGCTGGTCCCTGAGATGCTGGTGCCGCTCGCACATCAGAAAGCAGAAGCGGGGCCGGAGGGTGTGCGTGTGTGCATGTGCAGGTGTGTTCACATGTGTGTGCACATGTGTGTGCACGTGTGTGCGTGCGGGTGTGTGTATACATGTGTGTGGGCGTGTGTGGGTGTGTGTATACATGTGTGTGTGAGCACACATGTGCATGTGCGGGCGTGTGTGTGTGCATGTACGTGTGAGTATGCGGGTGTGTGTGTGTGAGTGCACATGTGTGTGTGTGCATGTGTGTGTGAGTGTGTATGTGCATGTGTGGGGTACATGTGTGCATGTGTGTGAGTGTGTGTGCACACATGTGTATGTATGTGCGTGCATGTACACGTGGGTGGATGGGTTCATGTGTGTATGTGAGTGTGTGCGCGTATGCATGTGTACATGTGTGTGGGTGCATGTGTGCATGTGTGCGCATGTGTGTGAGTGTGTACACACGTGTATGTGTGTGCACGTGTACATGTGTGTGGGTGCATGTGTGTATGTGAGTGTGTGTGCACGCATGTGTATGCATGTGCATGCATGTGTACATGTGTATGGGTGCATGGGTGCATGTGAGTGCATGTGTATGTGAGTGTGCGCATGTGTGTGCATGCATGTGTGCATGTGTGTGGGTGCATGTGTGCACGTGTGTAAGAGTGTGTGCACACGTGTGTATGTGTGTGCACGTGTACATGTGTGTGGGTGCATGTGCGTATGTGAGTGTGTGTGTACGCATGTGTATGCATGTGTACATGTGTATGGGTGCATGGGTGCATGTGAGTGCATGTGTGTGTGAGTGTGCGCATGTGTGTATGCATGCATGTGTGCATGTGTGCATGTGTGTGCATGTGTGTATGTGAGTGCATGTGTGTCCGCTCAGGGGGGGAGGGAATACCGTCTCCCCTGATAGGACCCCGCCGCGTGCCCTGGGCGCCCTCCTGTTTCCATGCACGAAAACTTTCCCGCCGGTCGTCCCGTAGCCATAAACGAGGTGGTTTCCGTGGCCGGTCTGTAGCTGGGCGGTGTGACTGACTAACGGGCGGCTCACACCGTAAACACGAGGAACGGACGCTTCGCGGGCACCTGCGCAAACTACCACTCGCCCTAGGCTGTTCCCGAAAGCACTGACCGGAATGCTTGTCTGAGGCGCCTGTGTCCCCCATGAAGCCTCGGCAGGGCCTGACCGTCCCCGTGTCACAGGCCCTCGGCCAGTCACTGCTGATGTCCTGTTCACAGTGCGCAGTTGGGCCCTGCACACAGGCCCCTGCACCTGCCCTCTGCTCTCGTGCTGCCACCAGCCGGGTCACAGCGCCGTCAACGCCGGTGACCATCGCCAGCCCTGTGCACAGTTGCACACAGTGCTTGATTTTCCTCCTGTCACCTCCAGGCCGGGGCTGGGGGCGAGGACAGTCAGTGCATGCCCCATCCCCCCGCCTCCCACCTTGGCTCCAGGTTAGGGATCTGGTCAAGGCAACGCCTGGGGGGGACCCGGATCTGCGATTGGAGCACATCTGTGCCCATCGTTGCCCGGGGCACTGCTTTCTGGCGATGGGTCACAGGAAGTGACCCAGGGAACGGCCTTTGTCAGCAGCGCAGGTGTTTGAAGAACCACTGATCGAAGCCACAAGAAAAGCAAGGGACCTTGGCCACCCCGAGCTAGAGACGAAGGTGTCCCCTTGGTCTCGCGGGGGACCCATGCGTTCTCTCCAGGAAGTCTTGGAAAAGCTGCCGACGTGACTTCGTTTGTATTTTCTGTAGTCTTGCCATCAGGGATGGAATTACGCCCGTGTCTGCCACTGTCCCCAGCGTCCCCATGGGGAACTCCAGCGCTCTCTTTTTGCAGACAAGGCCGTCAGCTAACGGTACGTGCGGACTCTGTTCTCCGTGAGTTTGGCGTCCTGTGGCCCGTCACGCTGACAGCTTCTGACAACTGTCCGTCCCTCTCCTTCCCGTGACACGCTCTCTGTCACGTCGCCTGAGACATCGTCTTTTCTTCAAAGAATCTGGCTCGTCATACGTGTAATGGAACTTGGCTGGAGAGAAAAAGGGACTGAAAGATGAGGAAGATGAAAAACGCTGTGAATCTGGGAAACGGCAGCCGGAAACGTGCTGGGTCACCGCGCACCAGGGGGACGCGTCTGCTGAAACGCCCAGGGGTCACCGGGATGCCGGGGGGCCCTCCCGGTCTCCTCAGGGACGTGGCCGCCCGGTGCACACTCTGTCCCACCCCGCAGTCCCCCAGGGATGACGGAAGCGTCTTGTTTCAGGACCCACCAGCCTTGTGCCCCTTTGTGTAGACCAGGACTTGAGCGGAGCGTGTGACAGACCTGTCACAGGGCTCCCAACACTGTCATGTCCGTGGCGGACCCGACCAGCGTGCACGACGGCTGCTCAGCACATTCACGGCCCAAGGCCTCGCCCTGCACCGCGTCGTTACGGGGACCCGTTCTGGGAGCCCCTGCGCGGAGACACGGGCGCGGCTCCCACACGGGGGACCTGGCTAAGCCACTGAGAGGCGGAGTGAGCCAGTGTCACATCTGCAGCACATCCAGCCATTATCGGCCAACCGTGGGACGTGTCGGCCTGGCCACCACGCCGCTCGTGCTCGGCCGGGAGCCATCCGCGATGACAGCATGTCCTCTGCGTCAGGCAGGGCCTGTGGCCCAGGCCTCCTCGGCCCCCGCCGCCCCCTGCTCCGCTCGCGCCCTTCTCCCAGCCCTCCCCTGCGCCTCCCTGTCACCTCTCTGCTAGACGTGGACGCACACGCCAGCAGCATGCTTCGTTCGTTCTATGCAAACCAAGAGGCGATTGGGTCTATGAGGGTCACCTGACATCTGCTCAAGGGCCATTAGGGGGCGGAGGCCGTGAGAATGCTGGAGAAGCTCAGCTTCAAACCTCCAAATGCTAGAACCTTCTCCTAGGGTGAGCACGACACGTGCGTACACACACGTGAACTCGTCGCTAAGCCGTACACCTTGTGCTGTCAGATACCACGGCGGCTCCTGTCATTGCTCCTGAGACTTCCTGTCGTCATTTTCGGCACTTTGCTCCTCCCCTGGGACTGTCCCAAGTTCTCTCCAACACTGTTCAGAGGCGGGGACTCGGAGCAGTCACGGCACGCAAGTGCCCCAGCTCGAAGTGTCATTACGTCATGCCTCCGCCAAGCCGGGCACCTTGGACCCAGCCCGAGCCGTGGCCCTCGTCCTCCGGGGTGTCGCCCCGGTGAGCTCCCGCCAGCCCCGCGCTCCCCGAGGACGCGAAGCTCTCCCTCCGGGACGCCGGCGCCCCTCCCCGCGAGCAGCACCCGCCCCCCTCCCCCCGTCCCTGCGGAGCCGGGTCCTCCCGGAGCCCCTGCGAGCGGGTCCCATGCGGGGCGGGTGGCTGAGGGGCCACGGTGAGCGATCCCTCGTCTTCAGGGATCCACGGGGCGTGCGGCTCGGGGACAGACGAGCCCACGACCTCTGCCGCGTGGCTGCATGGGCCTGACGCCGGGCGGGCCACACCAGCTGTCACCATGTGCCCACGTCCCAGCAGCCCTAGCGCGGGGCCGGCAGCCGGACCAGAGACCCCTGTCTCGTGTGTGTGGCCCCTTCGCTCTTGGCCAGCCGTCCTCGAACCCGATGATGTCCCATCCCGCCGGCCGGCGCGCTCCCTAACCGGACCTCGCGGCTCGCAGACCGGGGCCGTGGGAAGAGCCGCGCTCTGTGTAAGTGGCATCATCGGCGGCGGCAACGCCACCAAGCACGGGGCGCGCACCACAGCGCCTAGTAGGGCGCTGCAAGAGGCAGCGACGTCTGGGGTGCGCATGCCCCCCTCCTTGCGGAAGCGTCTCGCCCCACTTTCTAAGACCAGAGATCCCACAGATGCTGCCCCCACGACAGGCACATTCGTCCTGACCTGCAAAGTAGCTCTTCCCGCCAACGTGCAATGGGCCGAGCAGCACCGGGGAGGGGCTCCCGTGACGAGGGCGCCGGCTGCCAGGGGCCGACTCCCCTGGGGCCTCCGCCACCCTTTAACTCTCTCCCCCGGGCCCAGTGTCGCTCAAGGCTGGGCGGAGCAGACAGGAACCGCGTGTCTGCTCTGGGGCCACAGGAGCGGGTGCCACAGCGTTCCCGTAAGGAGAGGGGCCAGGGCCTTCCGGAAGCACGTGGGAGGGGGTGCACACACACAGGAAAACGAGCAGAGCTTCCCGCCAATTGGGGGTGTCGGCCACCCTGCACTCTGTCCCAGCCAACCAGAACACACCTTCCAGAGAGGCTCGGGACGCAGGTCCCCCCTTCGCGCTGGAATGCAGCCAACGGGGACCGCCTGGCCCTCGGCAGCGGACGGCCACCGGCCACCTCCACGCTGCGCCCACCGGCAGGAGGAGGTCAAAGCTGGGCACCCGGGAACCAAGGGGCTGCACGGGCCGTGGCTGCCTGTGACCCCAGTGACAGAACAAAGACGGCCTAAGCGCTAACGGTGACGGGGACGACGCACGCCGGTGACTATTACCTTTTTCTTCGACGCTTCGGACTTCTTGGACACGTTCCTCAACTTCTTATGCAGATGGCTGAGGACCTGAAGAACACAGACCGAAGTGAAAGCGCTTTGCCCCGTGCCCCCCGGCTCACGTCGGTCCTGCCCCGACGGCTCTGGGCGTGCGGCACCGGCAGCGCCCCCGGCTTCGCCCACACGGACGTGCACGGACGGCGCTCGGTCCCCGCGAGGGGGCAGCCGGGGGCGGCGTGCGGCCAGAGCTCCCCTTCGCAGGGCGCCCTGGGACGGGGGCACCTCCGGGCTTCCGTCCAGAAGGAGCCCCCCGCGCCCACCCTGCGGGTCTGCCTTCCACCGTGATGCCGGCCAGGGCTCCAGCTGCCCCTCGCCAAGGCCCTGCAGACGCCGGACGCCGGGTTAAACCCTCCGTGTGCAAGGTAGGGGCCCCGCAGCGCAGCCCCCAAGGGGGAGAGGGGGCAGGGGGCGGTAGGGCCCCCCGGCCAGGCAGCGGTCCTACAGCGTCGGCGCCGGCGTGCTCCTCCTGTTCCCTTTGGGGGCTGTCTCCCCGCGAGTCTCCTGCAGGCAAACAGCCCCCCAGCCCCCCAGGCCTCCTCTCCTCTTGGAAACCCCACCCACTGGGCGGGGCCTTCAGACAACCCGCACTCGGGGGGCGGCCTCACTGCACTCGGGGTTCACGTGGAGAACGTGGAGCGAGGTGTGACACCCGTGTCCCTGGCAGGCTCCCGTGCTTCCTGCCGGGGCGCAGGCAGGTGGACGCGGGACGGCTGGGTGACAGAGCACAGGAGCCACAAGGACACGATCGCACACACACCGGACTGGGGTCTGAGCGCACGTTCATGTGCCAGCGCGGCGGAGATCTGGGGAAACCGCCCGGCAAGACCGAGGGTCTGGACTGTCCACCGAGAGCTTGAAGCCGCACTCCCGCCGCCTTTGCTTCGCTCCAGCACGCGGCACGGAAATAATGTCACCAACCGGACTTGCTGCACAATCAGGGCTGCGTGCAGCCGTTCTGGGGCGGCCCGTCCTTCCAACGGGGAGGCCCCGGGGCTTCCCTGCCGGCCCTGGGAGCCCGGCCCAGTTCCGGACATCACCGGACCCCAGTTCCCGGCCCCGTTCACTACACCTCACCTCCGACGGTGGCTTAGCATCAGCGAGAGGACAAGCCCGCCGTCACCGCAGCCTCGCCTGGGATCACACTGAACACAGTGACAAGGGCTTGGCGGCTGCTCTGACATCGGGGGACCGAAAGCGGAATGAGAGGCGAAGACCAAAGAGCAGCTTTTGCAGACGCCAACGAGAAAGCCTTTTAAAGCAAAGGAAGGAGCTGGAAGCAGGACCCTGCCCCGAGACGACAGGCCGGGCGAGGGTCCCGGAAGGTGGCAGCCTCCTCTGCAGGACACCATCACGGAGGACAAGGGACAAGAGGGGAGCGCAAAGGAGAGGCAGCAAAACAAACCAGAGGGGGCCCCGGAGGGGACGTCCGAGCCGAGCACGGACACGCTGTCTGCCGCGTCGTGCTGCCCGGGGCTCCGTGTGCCCCTCCAGCACCCTCGGGGGGACCAGTGTACCTAACTCTGGAACACCTGCTGTCACTGCGTGCTTCACGGCGAGGGTGACCGAGTGTGATCTCTTGGCTCCGGTGCCCCTCGCGGCCCTCACCGTCCGCCTCGTGCTGCACCCCAGTGAAGGTGTGTCGTCAGAGGGGGAAAGGGACCGGGGATCAGGATGGGTGACGACGGCGTTTCTTTAGAAGGTGGTGACGACGGCACGGTGGCGCGTCCCGCTGCGTGCACTGGCAGCGCGTGCAGGAAGCTCAGACCTGAGCCCAGGGCACAGTGGGACTGGAGACCTCCGGGCGAGTGGAGGACCCCGGCGGGGGGCACGTCCCAAATGCCCGACGGCTGAAGTCAAGAAAAGCAACTTGAAGTGACCTTTTCTCTCCGTCTATGCAAGCGTGGCATGGATTTGCATCCATCACCTTGAATTCAAAAGCAATTTATGTTTAAAAGCAAATGATTTCTGTGTAAAAATATCCCATGATCACGTATTTATTGAATTTTGAAAAACCAGTTTTAAACGGTGTTCTATATGTGACTCTTCCAAATTCTCACACGATGGAAACGTAGCTCCATTTACTCCTCAGTTGTTGCCTCGTCACTTCCACTAAGAAGACGGAAAGACTTTGGGGGCCCGAAGGAAGCGTGTGTCTTGCATTAAGAGGCAAATATTTTAAGAACCCCTCTGGTTCCAAGCTGCACGTCCCCACGGCCCTCACCAACTGTCCCCTCCCTCGGGCCGGACTCCTGCATGGGGACCCTTCCTGCGCCGTTTCCCAGCCTCCCCACCGGGTACGTGCTTCCTCCTTCCTTCTTTCCTCGCCATAAAGCAGGGGGCAGCGCTCCAGACAGGGGGTTGTCATGGAGATGGGGCGAGCTGGTGCACACAGGGCCCCCCCGAGCTGCGCGGGAACAGGGGCGCGTGAACCCACCAGCCATGGACCTCAGCTGGAGTGACTTCCCACGTCCCCGCCCCCCCCCGGGCGCAGGCCCTGAGGTCCGAACCGCCCACCGCCGGGCGCAGCTGTAACTGCACAGACGACGTGGGGTTTTGCTGGGAAAACGCTTTCTAGATTGAACACAAGAAACTGCTGGTCTAACCCGCCCCCGGTTTTGTTGTTTTGGGGTGTGTGTGCGTGTGTGTGCGTGCGTGCTCGTGACCTCGCAGTCACAGCCTTCTCAGAATGAGTGACATGAAACGGTGGAGATGTCAGGATTTGGTCACAGGGGTCTTCCTGATGGCGGGAATGCCCCCAGAGAGTGTGCTGGGGACAGTGGTGGCCGCCCCACGGGTCGCATTACTCATCCTGAGCACTTGGTGTAAATGGTCTCAGACCCTGACCCGTGTGACATCTTCAAACCCACGTGCGGTCAGTGAGCTGGCGTTCGCTGAGCTCTGCGGGCTGTGCAAGGGGAGGGGGAGCGCCCGCCTCAGCACCTGGGGCCCGGGAAGCTGTCTGCCCTGCGTCCCTGTCCCCCGTCCCCTGAATCACTGACACCTGTGCAGAACCTGCCCCGTGAGGACCGAAAGGGGACACAGGACACCCGGAAAACCCTCATCCACAGCTCGCTGGAGATTCTGCTCAAGACCCTGAGGAATCACCGTGTTCCCCGCGTTTACAAGCCGACCAGGTGTGTAGAACAGTGTGACGCTCTGCCGGTGTGTCACGGGAAGGGACCCTCACATTAGTCACCCGCACGTCCCAGCTGTGGCAGCGGGGACCCGCCACCCCGGCCAAAGGCCTGTGCGATTGGAGTGACCAGGTGCTCCCTGCGCCTCCGAGGTCACTGCGTGGGCTGACGGGGTGCGGGATGCTGAGCGCCGGCCTGCTGGGGGGGCCGCCTACGGGCTGCGTGCACCGGGGGATGGGAGGTGGGGCGAGGCGTCAGCGAAGAGAACCACCAACTTTCCCGCGTCCCCCAAAGTCCAGGTAACTTTCTGGGCGACATCGAACTCTGAGTCCCAGGCAGAGACGCGGCTACCCGGCAGTGGAGACCTTTCCCAAAGCAAATCTGCCCCGAAACTGCACGGACCAGGGCAGGAGGGTGGGGGCTGCTGCAGGGACACGCGGAGATGCCTGGGGGGGGCCTCGGGGCCGCGCCCCCCCCCGCCGCGCGCGCCCCCAGACCCGCCCGCGCGCCCCCCCGCCCCGCCCGCGCGCCCCCCCCTGCCCGCGCGCCCCCCCCGCCCGCGCGCCCCCCCCCGCCCGCGCGCCCCCCCCGCCCGCGCGCCCCCCCCCGCCCGCGCGCCCCCCCCGCCCGCGTCCCCCCCCCCGCACGCGCGCCCCGACCCGCCGCGCGCGCCCCCCCGCG
>PVJL010013334.1:0-20602 GCA_004026885.1 Lyroderma lyra
CATGGACACAATCGATAGTTTAATGTTTATTTGGGGACGAGTGGGTTAGGGAGGGGAGAAAGGGGAGGGGGTGGGAGAGGAGGGGGGGAAGCTAAATATAAGGGGATGGAAAGAGGGGTCACATTAGGTGGTGAACTTATTATGCATCAAGTTGACAATACACTGTGGAATTGTATGCCTGAAACCTATGTAATCCTTGGTAACAGATGTCACCCCAATAAGTCTAACAATAAAAATGAATTAAAAAAAAAATCAACAAAATTGACAAATCCCTGGTGAGACTAATCAAAGGATGAAAGGAAAGGACACAAATATCCAAAATTAGAAATGAAAGGGGAGATATTAGCCCTGATACCTCAGAAACACAAAGGATTATAGGAAAATATTATGAAGGACTTTATGCCACAAAATTGAACAACCTAGAAGAAATGGACAACTTTCTAGAAACTTATAGCCTACCAAGACTGAACCAAGAAGAACTGGATAATCGAAATAGACCAATCAATAGCAATGACATTGAAATGACTATCCATAATCTCTCTACAGGCAAAAGCCCTGGACCAGATAGTTTCACCAAGGAATTCTAACAAGCATTCAAAGAAGAATTAATGTCTCTCCTCCTCAGACTCTTCCAAAAAATTGAAGAGGAAGCAATACTTCCTAACTCATTGTATGAGGCTAACATTACCCTAATACCAAAGCCTGGCAAAGACAACACAAAAGAAGAAAAACATAGACCAATGTCTCTGATGAACACAGATGCAAAAATCCTGAACAAAATATTAGCAAATAGAATAAAACAATGCATCAAAAAGATCATACATCATGATCAAGTGGGATTTATCCCAGGAGCACTAGGATGGTTCAACATGCGAAAATCAATCAATGTGATACACCACATAAAAAAATCAAAGATAAAGACCATATGGTTATTTCAATTGATGCAGAAAAATCTTTTGACAAGGTACAACATCCATTTATGATCAAAACACTAAATAAAATAGGTATAGAAGGAAAGTATCTTAACATAAATGCCATATATAACAAACCCTCGGCTAACATCATACTGAATGGGGAAAAGTTCAAACCCATTCCCCTGAAATCAGGAACAAAACAGGATTGCCCCGTGTCACCACCGTTATTTAATATAATATTGGAAGATCTAGCCACAGCAATCAGAAAAGAGAAAGGAATAAAGGTATCCAAATTGGGAAAGAATAGTTCAAATTGTCACTATTTGCAGATGACATGATCCTTTATATAAAAAATTCCAAATATTCCACCAGGAAACTATTAGAAAAATTAACAAATATAATAATATCGCAGGATGCAAAATCAATATACAAAAATCAACAGCATACATTTATACAAACAATGCATCCTCAGGAAAAGAAATGAGGGAGTCAATTCCTTTTGCTATCACAACAAAAATAATGAAATACCTGGGATTTAACAAAGAAAGTGACAAACTTACACAGAGCTAACTATAAGACACAATTGTAGAAATTGGAACAGACTTTAAGAGGTGGAAAAATATCCTTTTTTCATGGATAGGTAGACTTAACATTGTTAAATGGCCATTCTGCCCACAGCAATCTGCAGATTTAATGCAATACCCATCAAAATCCCACAATCATACTTTCGTAGATAAAAGAATTGGTAGATTTATATGGAACCATAAAACACCTCGAATTTCCAAAGCAATATTACATAAAAAGAATAAGGCTGGTGGCATTACACTTCCTGACTTCTATTTATATTACAAAGCATCAATAGTCAAAACAGCTTGGTACTGGCAGGAGAACAGAAATATAGACAAATGGAAAAGAACTGGAAACCCAGAAGTAAACTCACAAATTTATGTGCAAATGTTTTCAATAAAGGAGCAGAAAAACATACAATGGGGAAAAGACAGCCCCTTTAGTAGTTGGTGCTGGGAAACTTGAAAAACATGCAAAAGAATGAACCTGAGCTTTGAACTCTCTCCATATACAAAAATTAAATCAAAATAGATTAAAGACCTTCATATAAGACCTGCAACAATAAGCTACATAGAAAAAGACATTGGTACTAAACTTATAGACCTAGGACTCAAGGAAGTCTTCATGAACAGGTCCCCAAATGCAAAAGCAAAAATAAATGAATGTGATTATATTAAACTAAAAAGCTTCTGCACAGCAAAAGAAACCATCAACTAGGCAAAGATACAGCCAACTGAATGGGAGAAAATGTTTGCAAATAATGCATCAAATAAGGGTCTAATATCAAAAATATATACAGAACTAATAAGACTTAACAACAAATAAACAAACAACCCAATTGAAAAGTGGGCAGAGGAACTAAACAGACACTTCTCCCACAAAGAAATACAAATGGCCAGCAGACATATGAAAAAGTGCTCATCCTTATTAGCTATCAGGGAAATGCAAATCAAAACCACAATGTGATACCACGTCACACCTGTGAGAATGGCTGTTATCAACAAGACAAGGAGTAACAAGTGCTGGAGAGGATTAGGAGAAAAAGGAACTCTGGTACACTGCTGCTGGGAATGCAAAGTGGTGCAACCACTGTGGAAGGCAGTGTGGAGGGTCCTCAGAAAATTGGGAATGGAGCTACCATTTGACCCAGCAATCCCACTTCTGGGGATCTACCCAAAAAACTTGAAAACCTTTGTCCGCAAAGACTTATGTACCCCAATGTTCATTGCAGCACTGTTCACAGTGGACAAAACATGGAAACAACCAAAGTACCCTGTGACAGATGACTGGATAAAGAAACTATGTCCATATACACAATGGAATGTTACTCAGCTATAAGAAAAGATGAAATATTGCCATTTGCAACAAAATGGATGGACCTGGAGATCATCATGCTTATTGAAATAAGCCAGACAGAAAAAACAAAGAACTGTATGACTTCACTCATATGCAGAATATAAAACTGAAAGAAAAAAAAAGAAATGAAGAAACAAATAACCCATGGACAGAATCAATAATTTCATGTTTATTTGGGGATGAGTGGGTCAGGGAGGGGAGAAAAGGGAGGGTGTTGGAGAGGAAAGGAGAAGCTAAATATAAGGTGATGGAAAGAGAAGTCACATTAAGTGGTGAACTTATTATACATCAAGTTGACAATGCACTGTAGAATTGTATGCTTGAAACCTATCTAATTCTTTCTAACAGATGTCACCCTAAAAATCTAACAATAAAAATGAATTAAAAAGAAAAAAATAAAGCAAACTAACAGACCTAGAAGTTAATTAGAAATAAGCTATATATCCTGGGTAAATTATTTATGCTAAGTCATGTGTTACTGTAAAAATAATATACATTTACACTGAATATTGTAAACATAAAATAATTAACAATAAAAGGGAAGATATTATCCCATAATAGAAAAAAACATTACTCAGGAATATATATGTATACACTTCAAACTTCTTAGCTTAAAAGTCTCCTATCATTGGCTACATGAATTTCCCCAGCCTTTTTGCCTAGTTTTACCAAATTCACCTCAGTCACAATAATAATATCCTAAGAACTGTCATCCACAGATTTCAGTGTCCCTTTAGGGAACTCTCTCCTCCTGTTCTTATCTTTTTCTCTGCCAATATTGACCTTTTCAAGATCTTGGTTGTAATTTCAAATTGAAAAAGACATTTGTTGGGTATGAGAATAAGACTGGCTTTTAGTGTGTGGAAAACCATGATAATGACAGCTTGATGGTTCAAGCTTTGTGAAATCCGCATTTATTTCACAGTGATGAGTTTGACACATCTATTAAGTATCCATCTATGTTTTGCTGTTGGATCCCTAAAGATAGACAGTAGTAATTCCTTTCAGAAGGGAGGCAATCTTTTATTTTTAACCATAAAACTGTACAATTTCATGATTATTTTCATAAATTCTTTCAATTCTAGCAGGATTTCCTTTGGGGCTTTGTACCAGTGTCAGTGCTTGATTTTATTTTTTAATAATTTTGGTAATTTAAGCCTCACAAAGTGAACATAATAGACCTTGGGTTCAGGGAGGACTTTATGAACTTGATCACAAAGGAAAGGGAAGTAAAAGCACAAATAAATGAATGGGACTATATCAAACTAAAAAACTTCTGCACAGCAAAAGAAAACATGAACAAAGCAAAGAGACAACCAGCCTAATGGAAGAAAATATTTGCAAACAACACCTCTCAATAAGGGGCTAAAATGTAAAATACATAAAGAACTCATACAACTCAACAACAAATAAAACAAAGCAAACAATCCAGTTAAAAAATAAGCAGAGAACCTGAGCACTTTTCCCATGAAGACATACAAGTTCCCAAAAGATAAATGAAAAAATGCTCAACTTCATGAGCTACTAGGAAGATGCAAATCAAAACCACAATGCGATACCAACTCATACCTTTTAGAATGGCTGTTATCAACAAAACAAAGAAAGTGTTGGAGAGGTTGTGGAGAAAAAGGAATCCTCATGAACTGCTGGTGGGAATGCAAATTGGTGCAACCACTATAGAGCACAGTATAAAGGTTTCTCAAAAAATTAAGAATAGAGTTACCATATGACCCATCAATTCTCCTTCTGGGTATCTACCCCACCAAATTTGAAAACCTTAGTCCACAAACATATAGGTACCCCAGTGTTAATCGCAACACTATTCAGTGTCCAAGTCATGGAAATGGCCAAAGTGTCCTTTGATAGGTGACTGGATAAAGAAGTTGGGCTACATTTATACAATGGAATATTACTCAGCCATATAAAAGGATGAAAAACAACATGGATGAAACTTGAGACCAGTATACAAAGCAAAATAAGCCAGACAGAATCATATGACTTCACTCATATGTGGAACATATGACTGAAAGCAACAAAGAAACAAAAACTCATGCATACAGTCAATAGTTAAGTGGTTACCTGAGGGCAAGGGGGTGGGCCAGGAAGAGGGAGGGGGACTCAAATATATGGTAATGAAAAGAAAACTGACTCTGGTTGCACACATAATGTAATACATAAATGATGCTTTAGAATTATATACCTGGAACCTATGTAATTTTTATTAACCAATGTCACCTTAATAAATTTGACAATAAAAAAAAAAGAATCAGGAGGGTAAAAAAAAAAAAAGTGAACTTGCATGTGCTATAAAATATCCCCACTAAAAATCTGAGCTATCTTGTCTTATTGAGACACAAGTGCCAATTTCTTTTATTAATTAATTGTTAGAATACCTCGGTTAGCTAACCTTTCCTTAACACTACACTGGAGAAATTAATTAAGGTTTATAAAAAATTATAATTGTTAAATTTGACGAAAAACCATTTAGGCTCCAAACATAAAATGAAAGCAGATATTAGCATAGCAATTTTTAATTAGGTCTTTTTTATTGTATAATTCCTTGGGGTGACATTATTAGTAAAATTTCCAAAGATTCCAGTTGTACAATTCTATATTACATCCTCCACGTGTTGCGTTAAGTGTTCATCATGCAGAGTCAGTTCTTACTCCATCACCAAGACAATTTTTACTGACCCTTTTTTTGAGTTAAAAACTCTAATTTGCAAATTGGTTTCTGTGAGAGCATATTGACAATGAAGAGAGTAACAAATATCTCTCTACTAAAATACTACTTTAAAAATTTTTAGCGCAGGAACCTCCACAATAAAATGTTTTTCATAGATGACAGAAATCCTGGTATTAATGAATTATGGTACAGTAAGTTTAACATGACTTTGAGTCTCAATTACTAACCCACTGTTAAAGAAATTCTAGAAATTTAGTGTTGAAGTAAGTGATGCTTAAACAATATGCCATAAGTTTGAGCTCTTTTATTATATAGAAATTTGAACATTCACTGTGGTCCTTTAAAAAATATTTTGAAACCCAAATCAGTGAGCACTAGAAATGATGTTGCCATCCTTTAAGGCCAGACATGGGTAGTACTAGACCCCCAGGGTTCCAGGGTGTGTGCACTTGCAGGGCATAGTGCTGCTAGCTACTTGACTTGTATCAATCAACCTCAGTGACTTCCTGATGATAAACCAAATTTCTATCAATAGTGGTCATGTATAGACCTGTGATCTGATGAGTTTTCCCTAGAGAACTTGGAAAAGCTCTTAAATTTTCCCATGTGGACCACTTTCTGGAAAGATTTCTTTGTTAATTGATATGGAATGAAATGCATTAGGGCCACGGTAATGTGGAAAATTTCACGTGATGTGATGTCATGAGAAACAAATCAAACTTACAATTCCTGCCAGTGGTGGTTATTAATGTCTAGCTGGAATTACACTTTATGAAACTGAATCAGTCTGTATGATAGCAGATAATTAATTTTTTAAAAAATCATCATAGAAAATGTGCTATATACTTCATCCTTTAATATCACTATGCTCACCTGCCTGGGGTCTCTGTGTTGGTCAAGTTGAGGGATCTGTTTGACTCTCTCTGCTTCTCAGTTTCAGAGACACCTTTGGTAATGTGCTGCTTATGTTGCTTCTCTGCTGGGGTGTCTTTGCATGTCAGGCCATGTCTGTTTTGGTGTGTGTGCTTGTCAAATTGTGTTTCTCTCTGACGTTTCTGTGCTAATCAGGTTGTACATCAGCTCAGGGTCTCTATGCTGGTCAGGATGAAGTTACCTTGGGGTCTCCTTTTTGTGTGTTGGGATTTTACATTGGGTCTCTGTGCTGGTCAGGTTAAGAGTCTGCTTGGGGTCTTCATGCTGGTAATGCTGGTGGTCATACTCATGTCTCTGTCCTGGTCAGGTTGGAGGGTTCCTGGGATTCCTTCTGCCCAGTTAGGTTAGAGGTCTGTCCTGGGTTTCAGTGCCTGGTCAATTTGAAGTTCTGCAAGGGGTCTCTTTGCTGGTCAGGTTGGAAGTCTTCCCGGAATCTCAATTCTGGTCAGGTCAGCGGTCTTCCGATGGTGTTTCTACTGGTCGGGTTTGATGTCTGCTTGGGGTCTTTGTACTGGTCAGGTTGAGGGTCTGTAGGGGTCTCAGTTATTATCACAGAGATAACAACTCCATGTGTTGGTTAGATTGAGGTTCACTGGGGTCTCTGTGCTTGTTACATTGGTTTTCTGCTTGGGGTCTCTGTGCTGGTCAGGTTGGGGAATATAATGATTCTCTATACTGATCTGTTTGGGTGTATTCCTGGTGTTTCTCTGCCTGGTCTTTTTGACACTTCCATGGGTCTCTGTACTTGTCAGTTTTGAAGTCTGCCTGGGGTCTTTGTTCATCTGCTGTTAGTCTCACTGCTGGTCAAGTTAGGAGTTTCTTGGAGGACTCTGTACCAGGTTGTCTTTCTGGGGTCTCAGTGGTAGTCCGTTTCAGTGTTGGTTTGGATCTGTCTTGTGGTCAGGTCAAGGAAAAGCTGGGGTACTGTGCTGGTCAGGTGGTAGTCTGCTAGGGTTCTCTGCTGATAAAATTTGAGGTCAACCAGGTTGTCTGTTCTGGTCACATTGACGTCTCTGCCAGCGTTCTTTGTGTTTACCAGGTCAGGTGTCTGCTGGGTGCCACTGTGCTGGTCATGTTTAGGGTACTCCTGGTGTCTCGGTGAGAGTTCATACTGGATCTTCAAAGAATATTTTGGCTGGTTATATTGGAGATTGTCCTGAGGTTTCTGTGTGAGTCAGGTTAGAGGTCTGCAGAGAGTCTATGTGCTGGTCAGTTTCAGTGTCTTTCTGAGGTGTCTGCGCTGGTCAGATTAAGGGTCTGCTGTGGTCTCTGTCCTGGTAATGGGGTTCTCTGTCTGGGGTCTCTATACTGGTCAGGTTACAGTTCTCCCTGTGGTCTTTGCTGCAGTGTTTGACGGTCTGCTGGTCAGGTTGGGGGTCTGGTTTGATCTTTGTTGATGTTGTTTGGGAAATGATAGTGTGCTTTGTTTGTCAGCTTGGGAGTAAGCATGGTTCTTTTTGCTTTTCATATTTCAGGTCTACTAGAATATCTGTGATAATCACACTGTCTGCCTTGATCTCTGTGCAGGTCAAGTTACAGAGAGTCTTGGTGTCTGTTTTCAGTCAGGTGAGGATTGGCCAGGGGATTCTGTGCTAGTCAGGGTGGAGTTTATCTTGGGGTCTCTGTGATGATCAGATTGGGTGTCAGCCTTGGGACTTAGTGATGGTCAGGTTAGTGGTCTTCTGGGGATCTCTGTAGTCAGTGAGGTTTGGGGGCTGCCTTTGGTCTCTGTCCTTGTCATGTTTGTGGTTCTCTTGGTTCCCTTTGCTGGTCACATAAATATCTGCCTAATCTTTTGTTAAGTTTGCAGTTCTGATAGGGTTTTGTGTGCTGTTCAGGTTGGAAAGCTGTCAGATGTTCTTTTTGCTCGTCCAGTTGGGGGTCTTCTGGAGTCCCTGTGCTGGGCTTGTTACTTTGGCCTTATGTTTCTGCACAGGTCAGATTAGAGTCTGCCAAGAATCTGTGTGTTGATAGTGATAGGGTTCAGCCTGTGTTCTCTGCCTGGTGAGATTTGAGGTCTTCTTGGTATCTCTGTGCTGGTCAGCTTTGGCGTTTGTCTACGGTTTCTGTGCTGGCCTAGTTTGAGTTATGCTAGGGATAATTGTGTTGGTAATGTTTGTCATCATCCTGGGATCTCTGTGATATGTCAATTTGAGTTTTGCATGTGTCTCTGTGAGCAGTTAGGTTGGGAGTCAACATGGAGTTTCTGTGCTGGTATATTTGGATTTCTGCTGGTGTCCAACTAGTGGTCACACTTAGTGTCTGCTTCAGGTCTCTAGTCTGGTCACATTGATGATATGTCTAGAAACACTGCGCAGTTCATGTTGTGGTCTGTTTTAACTATTCTGCTGGTCAACGTCAGAGACTGATGGAGTAGTTTGCCCATCAGTTTGGGCATCTGCTGGGGGTCTCTTTGCTAGTCAGCTTCTAGGTCTCCGAATATTTTTGATCTTGTCATTCTGAGTGTCTACCTGGCGCCTCTGATCTGCTCAGGTTGGAGGTTGGCTGGAGGTCTTCTGATGGTCAAGTTTTGAGTCTGCTGGGGGTGTCTCTGTGCTGGTGAGCTTTGGTGTCTGTTTGAATCTTGGAGCTATTCAGCTTAGATGTCTTCTGGGGCTCTTCATACTGGTCAGGTTAGAGGTCTGCACAGGTGTCCCTGTGCTCATCTGACTGGTTGTCAGCCTGGTGTCTCTGTGCTGACCACATTACTTCTTTTTAAAGGGGTTCTGTTCCCAGTCACATTTGAAATGTGCTGGGGTCTGTCCTGGTCAGCATTCAGGTGCACTGGACTTTTTCTGCTTGTCTAATTGTGCTTGGGGTGTGTGCCTGGGGTCTCTGTTCTAGTCATCTTGGGAAGTCTGCATTCGGAGCTCTGTTCTGGTCAGGCAGGGGGGTCTGCTAGGGCTGTCTGTCATTATCAGGCTGTCTGCTGAGACTCTCTGAGATGGTCACATGAGAGTTCTGCCATGGGTCTATATGTGGGTCATTTGAGGGTTCTGTCAGGGTTCCCTGTGCTGGTTATGATGGGGATGTGCTGGAGATATGTGTCCCTGATCAGTTTTGGGGTATTCTTTAAGTATCTGTGCTGGTCTGTTATGAGATTTTCTGGGTTCCCTAAGCTGGACAGGTTAATGGATTACTGGGTACTCTGCTTCTCAGGTTATGTGTCTTTTATATGTCTCTTTCCATGTTAGGTTCCCACTGTGCACGGGTTTCTGTGCTAATCAATTTTACTTTCTGCTTGAGGTTTCTGTGTTGGTCAACTTTGAGGTCTGTGGGTTGACTTTGTCCTCGGCAAGGTGGGGTCAGTCAAAGTTTTGTGTGGTAGTAGGGTGGGTTTCTGCTGGTGAACTGTGCTCCCAGTCACATTTGGAATCCTCCTGGGGTCTCTACTGGTCATGCTTAGCATCTGCTGGTCTGTCTCTGCTCTTCTCTTTTGTTACTGGGCTCTCTCTTTTGGTCACTTTATAGGTCTGCATTGTGGACTTTTCTGGTACTGAGGATCAATCACATGGAACTTTCTGTGATGGTCACTCTGGGGTCATCTATATGTTGGACATTCAATGGTCTCTCAAGCTTCAGGTCGCTTGGTCATGTTTACGTCTGCAAGGAATCTCTATTGTTGTCATTAAAGGATTCTGTTGAGTTTCTTTGTGATTCTTAAGATGGAGATATGCTGGAAATATTTTTGTCCACACAGGTTGCAGGTCTGCTTGTAGTATTTGTGCTTGTTAGTTTGGAGATTCACTTGGGTTTGTAGTCTGGTCAGGTTAATTGTCTGATAAGTACTGTGCTTGTCAGGTTCCAGGTCTGCAGGCATCCCTATACTTGTCATGTTGAGTTTCTGCCTGAGTTCTCTTCTCTTTTCTGTTCAAGTTGGAGTCATTCTGGTGTCTCTTTATTAGGCATGTTGTACTTATGCTCGGAGTCTCTGTGGTGGTCACCTTGATATCTTTTGGAAGTTTCTGTGCTGATTAGTTTAGGGTCCTGCTGAAAGGGTTGGAGGTTAATCTGTACCCAGAGGATGCTGTCATTCAAGGGGTTCATGTTTACAAATCCATGAGTTTTATGTACTCTCCAAAGCATGCTGAAAGGAAGAACTGGGTCAAGTTCTTGACATGGGCACAATAACCCACCTCTGAGTGACCTGTTGTTTGTTAATAGCTGAGGTCAAATTACCCAGGATGCTAGTGGTCTGCAGGTTTTTTTTTTTTTTTTTTTTTTTTTGCTTTTTGGTATGTGGGTAACTTCCTGACTGGGAATCGAACCCAGGCTGCAGCGCTGACAGCACCAACACCGAAACCTTAAGCCACTACATCATCAGGGAACTCCCTGTAGGTTTATCTATGGGTTGCAAAGCCCTGAGACACATATAAAGACCACTGATATTTTCAGAGATGTCAGGACCTCACATTTCCCTCAGAGAATGTCAGCGGACACACAGAAACCACAGAAGACTGAGTACAGAAGCTAAGATTTAATGTGGAAAGTATGTGATCAGGCCATAATGGTCAGCTCAATTCTTATTGAACCCTGCAAACTTGAAAGTTAGATCGAGCAATGTCTCGGTTCACATCAAGTTCCATTGGACACCATTGGCATGTAAGTTGGCGCCTATGGTCAGCTACTCCCAGGTGCCTTAGGTATAATGGACCACTCTCTGTTTGCTTCCCACTTTGTGTTTGTGGTTTATGGGATGTATCTCTAACTGTGGTCTCTGTGATGGTCTTATGAGCTGTGTGCCAAAGACCTTTATGGTTGTTCACTTTGGAGTTGTCCTGGATGATCTTTCCAATCTCAACTGAAGCTAGAAATGATTTGAACCTAGGTTCAGGAGGAGGGGTTTAATTTTTGCCAAGAAGGCTTTAAAGAATAGATAAAAGCTGTCTGTTCTCACCTTACTGGACCTTTGATTGTGAGACCCCTCCAGCATGAATCCAGGAAATCTCACTGATGATTCATACTGCTCTATTCATAGAGTTCTAAAAGAGGAGTAATTAGAAACTTTGTTTCTCATGATGTGCACTTGGGCCTGGTGGAGTTGAGCTACACTACCTGCCTTCAGCGGTCCCCTTTTTCAATAAGGCATCTCCCTTGTCATTCATTCCCTGGGCACTAGACTGGAGCCCAAGTTTGGATCCTGTAACACCACAAGAAGCAGGGTATTTATAACAGAATTCTCTCATTTCCGAACTTCATCCTCTGATTGAAAATTTTCTAAATTTTCTGGGAGGTGGTGTCACACCCATGCCCCGCTACAGTTCTCCTTGAATAAAACACCCATAAGGACAGAATGGCTGAAGACACCTAAGGATACCAAGAGCTTGGTGTTCATGGGCAGGGGATTGGGGCTGTTTTTCTATTTTTTTTTAATTCATTTTTATTGTTAGACTTATTGGGGTGACATCTGTTAGCAAGGATTACATAGGTTTCAGGCATACAATTCTACAGTGCATGGTCAACCTGATGTATAATAAGTTCACCACCTAATGTTGTTTTTCTTCTGGCCTGGAAATCAGGTGAGTTGTGCTTTGTCAGGGCCTCTTTCTTCCATGCTAAACTCTGGGCCAGGTGTATCCCAAAGGCAGGCTGCTGTATACTCTTGGGGTCTGAGTCCTTATGGTGTGATGGCATCACATGTCTGAACTTGCAGTGCTCTGTTCACTTGAGGGTGACTCTCACATGCCACCAAAGCTTAGCAGTACCAGTGGGCATTGGTCTGTCTCACTGCAGACCATTGCTACAGACAAGGATAGAGCAGGCCTGCTTCAAAACAAGGAAAACATGCTGGGAAGGTTTGGAATTTTCACCTAGACCCAGAGGATACTGTCATTCACAGGGTTCAGGACAACTCATCCTTGAGACCGATGTATTTTTCAGGATCTGATGGGGGCAGTACTGAGCCAATCTCTTTCTGGGTACACCATAACCCACCACTGTTGACCCCATTACTGACTAGTAGCTGAGGGTTCCCACTCCTCAAGGTTCTCAGGGATTGCAGGTTGATCTAGGTGTTGGAAAGACCTCAGTACACTTAGAGACCCACAATGCTTTCCTGTGAGGCCAAGTCCCCACTGTGCCATCAGAGAATATCAGGGGGCCCACAGGCAGCAGAGGACTGACCACAGTTTGAGAAGTTGACATCTAAGTTGGACAGAAAGTGGCCAGGCTACCATACTCAGTTTGTTTCTGATTGAATCCTGTAAACTTGGAAGCTAGATTGAGAGGTGTTTTGTCCATACCAAGTTACATCAGCTGCAGATGGCATGTAAGGTGGTATTTATGATCTGCCACCTCCAGATGTCTGGTGTAGAAGCTGCCAGTCTCTTCTTGCTCCCCATTTTGCCACTGTGGCTAGTGGGCTCTAGGTCAATCTGAGATGTCTCTGTTGCTCAGTCAAAGGTATTCTGGAAATCTCTATGTTCTGTCATGTTAAGGTTGGATGTTCTCTATAATTCCACCTTAAACTAGAAGTGGCCTGAACCTAGAATCAGCAGCAGGGGTTTAATTTCTACCAAGAGGCCTTTGGAGAACACATGGAGGCTTTCAGGTTTCACCTATTGGGGCTCCGAAGGTTTGACCCCTCAAGGAAGTCTTCATGAGGCATCACTGATGATTCAGACAGGTCTC
The DNA here is from genome assembly GCA_004026885.1 of Lyroderma lyra. NCBI lineage: Eukaryota > Metazoa > Chordata > Mammalia > Chiroptera > Megadermatidae > Lyroderma > Lyroderma lyra. The sequence continues at coordinate 13,087 of PVJL010013334.1, forward strand.
TGCTTATCCTCCTCAATATGGTGTACTTGGGGACTCTGCTTCTCATGTTCACTTGAGACTGGATTGGGTGAAACTACCCTGTGCCTATCCCCTTTGCCTCCTTCCTGACCATTGCATGCTGCTGGTTCTTCATTTCCCTGGGCACTAGACTGGAGCCCAACACTGAATTTTGTAACACCAGTGGGAGTAGGGTATTTATAATGGAAACCGCTCAAATCTCACCTTCTTTTTATGATTGAGAATTCTCTAACATTTCTGGGAGGTGGTGCCAGACCCATGTACCTCTTTGTCTCTGCTTGTAGAAATCCCCCAGAAGGAAAAAATTAGTGGATACACTCAACAGTCTCAAGAATCTGGTGGTCATGGGCAGGGTATTTATGCTTTCTGACTTCTGGCCTGGAGATCATCTGAGTTGTGCTTGGTCATGGCTTCTCATCCTCGAGCTGAGCTCGGTCCTGTTGTAACCCAAAAGCAGGCCGGGTTGCAGTGTTGGACTCTGATTTTTTTATGTGTGTAGTGGGAGACACAGGCCTGAGCTTGTGGCACTCTGCACAACTAAGGGTGTTTCTTACATGGCACCAAACACAGCCCAGCAGTACTGCAGGAGTGTTGGATAGTCTCACTGTCCACACAGAGCTGCACACTCAGATACTGCAGATCTCCTGGAAAAAAATGGCACCTATGCTGGGAAGAGTTGTAGGTTTCATCTTGATTCAGAGGATACTGTCATTCATGGAGGTCAGGGCTGTTCATTTTTGAGGTTGATGTAGTTTCCTCAACCTGTTGGGGGGCAAATCTAGGGCAGCTTCTAGCTGGGTATATACCATAACACTCTCTGGCAGGCCCCATTTCTTGCTAATAGTTGAGGTCTCCAGCACCCCAAGGTTTTCCGGGATTGCAGGTTAATCTAGAGGTTGGAAAGACCTGAGGCACCCTCAGAGGCCCTCAGAGATTTCCTGAGAGGCCAAGTCTTCATCTCAGAGCCAATCAGCGACTGACAGGGTCCAGAGAAGACTCAACATATTCTGAGAAGCAGACATCTAAGTTTAGAAGAATGTTGCCATGCCACTGTAGCCAGCTTCATTCTGATTGAACCCTGAAAACTTGGCACCTTGATAGACTTGTTTCATTGTTCCCACCAAGTTCCATGCCATGGATTTAGGGTTTAAGTGACTTCTATTGTCTGCCACTCCCAGGTGTAATGGGTAGAAGCTGGCAGTCTCTGGATCTTCTCCATCTTGGGTGTGTGGACTCTCAATCATGTCAAAATTTTTCTGATGGGCTCTAAAGTCAATGGTCAACATTTGAAAAGAAGCAACTTTTACCTGAAAATACACCTTTGTATAGAACTTGGGAGATATTTCTGGATTCTGCATTCCCTCAAGTCAGAAACCAAACCCTTCAACTCTGGTGGCTGGCCCCTTTAAGTGCCCACAGTGTTTAAGCATTCAGGCTTTATAAAGCATTGTCCCAGGAAGCAGGCCCCAAATCCCTGGTCACTTGGGGTGGACATGAGTTACCATGGCTTAGGAAAAAGGTAAAACTGAGACGTAAAACACTTAAACAATGGTGTCTGGGGGGTAATCATTTTCTTAACCGATATCAGAGCCACTGCAGTGATTGGCAGTGTGACACCTGAAACCATGCAACTCAACTAAAGTGAGAGGTCGTGAGACTCCTGAAATGACATGCAGCTACATACATTGGTGGGAGTGAAACACATGCAACAATATAGAGCTACACCATAGAGTGGCTACAGAACACCTGGAATGACACAAATCAACCTCTTAATGAGAAAAGGTGGGACTCTTAATGTGAACAGGAACCACCCAAAGGAGCAACAGTTGGGCACTTGGGAAGAAACAAAGTGATTCTAATAATTTACAGTGGGACACCTCTGACGATGTTAAGCCACCCTTGTAAGCACCAGATGGACACATTACATGGCATAAATGAAACTCTTGAAATGATACAAAGCCATTTCAGGAGTGGCAGTAAAAACCTGGGATGAAGTGGTGCCACCCTGATGAGAAATAGTTGGATGTAGAAGGCAAGGCAAAAACACTCAAGTGAGTAGCAATAACACACATGGAATGATGTAAACCCACTCAAGATAACAGCTTTATGGCTTTACAGATCGCATGCTGCCACCACAGTGAGAGGCAGTGTGTAACCTCGTGTAATGCAAGAATAGCCCGATGAAGAGCAGTGGGATACTTGTAAACATGGAGAGCCACCAACAGGAGTGGTAATAGGACACTTAAGACAACATGGAACCATCAAATTGAGTGGCATTGTAAGACCTGGGACCATGATGCCCTACTCCAGTGAGTGGCAGTAGGACATACATGATGATGCAGAATCACAGCAGTGAGCAACAATGACAAATAAGGAATGAGGCCTAGAAACCCCAGTATAGTGAAGTGGGACTCCTGGGATGACTCAAATTCACTTTATTGAGCAGCAGCAGCATACGTTGATTTATCATGGCTTCCCAAGTGATTGGAATTAAAACTTATGAGACAGAGCAGAGCCACATGATTAAGCAACAGTGAGACACGTTGGAGAACAAAATTTTCATCAATGAACAGCAGTGATGAATCTGGAACACTGCATAGACACCTTTGTGAGCAGCAGTGAGACACCTGAAAAAAAGCACATCACTTTAGGGAGTGGCCATGGAACACTTGAGATGATCCAAGGTCACACCGGTCAGCAAAAATACATATATGGGATGACACAGTCACCCTTGTAAGCCACAGTAATAACTGGAAATGATGAGAATCCACCTTTGTGAAAAGTAGTTGGACATGTGAGACACTGCAGAGCCATGGGAATGAGCAGTATTGGTAAAACTGACACAACGTGAAGTCACCCCAGTAAATGACAGTAGGACAATTCAAACAAAGCTAAGTCACACCAGTGAGCAACTTGATATGATACAAAACAACTTTAGTGAACTTCAGTAGGATGCATGACATGTTGCAGAGTCACTCAGGGTGCAACAGTGAAACACAAGATTCACAGAAAACTGCTACATAAATGGCATGAATGGCACATGGGATGAAAGAGTGTCACTCTGGTGAGGTGCATTGGAACACCTAGGATGACTCGGAGCAACCTGATAAAGCATTAGTTAGGAAAGTGGGATCACACGAAGCCACCCAATGGAGTGGCCTTCAGACATGAGATATCTCACAAAGCTATCAGATAAGCAGCAAAACACCTCCAGTAATGCAGAGTCATTCCAATAGCTGCAGAGGGATACATAGAATAAGGAGGAGCCACCAGAGTGAGCAGTAGTGGGACACCTGAAATGACACCACACCACCATGATTAGATGCAATAGAACACCTGAAAATACTGGGAGCCACTCAATTAAATAATAGTTTGAAAGCTGAAACCTTGTGTAGAGACCCAAGTGAGAGGCAGGGAAACACATGGGATGGTACAGAACCACTTCAGTGAGACACATAGGATGACACAGAGCAACCCCAGGAAACAGAAGTGGAGCAATTAAGACTACAAGTCTCCAGGACTCAGAGCAGCTAAGGAGTATTTTGAACAATTCGAGTCACCTAAGTGAGTAGAAGTAATATATGTTAGGCAACACAGAATCATTTTTATCATTGATAGTGATTATAGAGAACTTGGAATAATGCAGGCTTATGCATTTTTAACTGTAATACTAAATACAAATCTGGTCTAAGGCTTCAGTGATGCTTTACAGGACATGTACCAGTTATACATAGAGTAATAACTTGGTAAAAGATGGGAAACAAATAATGTTTGTAGAAGTGGAGCCATCTCCACTGGTTTTTACAGCCCGAAGTTGTGGGGACTTCATTTCTCACACTGGAACCCTGGGCTGGAAGCCTAATATGGGTCTGGGACAACTCGCTCCTTAGGAGAGACAACCACAGCTGAAATATTTCTCTCAAACATTAGCAGCCACATGAGTGTCCTTCAAAATTTTATATTGTGCTCTATTTTTTGGTCTCCATCATAATAATAACTATTTTCTTGTTACTAATTTTAAACTTTTTCTATTGTACTGATGAGATACAATTAGTTTTCTCTATTTTTAGATGCTACAAGTCTAAGCTCCACACCACACATGTACCAGGCTCAGCAAGATGGCAAAGACACAAGTCATGGCTTATCACAACTGTTTGCACTGCAAATCTCACAGAGCACGTGGCATTTTACTCTGATGAGATCCCATATCCAGTCTCAGACAGATCTTAAATTAAAGACCATAGGTAAAATAAAAATTTAGACTCTTATTAACTTCTGTTTTATTAAAAGTTATGAATCATGAATGGATTTTCAATTTTATCAAACAGCTTTTCTTTGCTTCTAGCAAAGATAATACAAATAATTTTCTTCAGTCCATTTAAATGAAGTATTTTTTGGGTTATGCTTGCTAATATAAATTAAATATAATAACTTTAAGTGTGTTTTGCCCATAGTTTTTCTCTTGCTCCTTGGTTGGGTTTGAGTTTGATGTTTTACCAGCATTACAAAATGATTTAAAATTCTTTCTGTTTTACCTTTGGTTTCTGATCAGGAGCTTTTAATATTATTCAAGTAGCTCTTTCTCAAATTGTTAGAAATTTGTTTTTAAAATTACAGGGCTAAATGCATTTCTGCAGGAAGGCGGTAAGTTCTCTGAATACTCCATTTGTTCCTTATTAACAGATCTATTTAGAATGTTTCTACTCTTTTGGGGTCAATATAGGTGACACGTGTTCTTTTCTAGATTTTTTTTATTTGCATAAAGTTCAAGAAAGATTGCTTTTACCTACTTTTACTTCCCTCATATTGTAGTAATATTTTTCTTATTATTCTCTAGTATTAATTATTCATTGTTTTTATTATTTTGTTGGTCTTTGATATTTAAAAACAACACTTGAATTTAGTAATTGTGCTTTTTATGTATTTTTTATGTTTTTATGTAAGTGATTTCTCCCACATTATATTAATGTTTTAGTTATGTGTCCCTTAAATTTATTTATTTTTATTTTGTAGCTTTTGGGTTTTTAATAATTAAAGTACAGTAAATGTTCCTTCCATGGTTAAACTCAGCACCATTGTGCTGGACTCCCCTTAATATTGAATGATAGAACATAAAGAATGAAGGTAGTTAGCCAGTTCCCCATTTTAACCTGCAAAGCGATGATGTGTGGGAAAAATCTGTCACCTAAGTTCTCATCATGCTGCAGGCTTTGATCTCCAGACTGCACTTTAGGATTCCAAAAAGAAAACCACCCTTTTGCCAGAAATCAGCATAATATTTAAAAATATGATAACGCAGGTGAAACTTTTAATTTTGTGATCAGCTTTTCTGAGGAAACTGATAATTCTGGCAGTGCACAAAAAACAGGAAAATATATAAAATCACATCTGAAAGCCAACTCTGCAGTGGACACAAGAAGGGAACAATGTTTTGTAGGCTGTTTGGCTATGAAGGACCCACTTTTGGGGCTGTAACATGCCTATCAGTGAAGACAGTTACTGTCACCAAATGTAGCTGGAGAAAGAGCCCAAAGAACTAGGAAAATAGAAGGGGCCATTGAGATTTCCTTGGGCTTTTGACTGTCTTCCTACTTTAAAAAGTAATCTAGATAGTCTGACATAAAAATTTTATTCTTTCATATCACACGCGAATATAAATCCAGGTTAACAATTCATATTTTACTTACATTTTGCTTTGAGTTATCTTGTACTCATAAAAAAATAGAAGTGGTTTTAAGTACACCTATTTTCCTAACAAACAGGCCTGAACTCTTACAGACAAAATGCAGGTAAGTTTGGGTGTCAAAAAATTAAAACTATCCTACTTCTGCTGAGAAATACTGTATGAAATGCCATTATTTTCTCAAAGAGTAAAAACTACAGTATGGTCCAAATATAGGCCTAATATAGTTCACTTGCCAGTCCTGAAAAGGCTGTCCTCTCAGCACAATACCCAATTCTCTTGAGGGCGGTGCTGGTGGGAGTGCTGTTTTGCACAAGCTTGGCACTCTTGCACAGACTGCTGACATTGTACCCGGGTCAGGGACATAACCCATCAACGAGCTACCAGTTCAATGGTTTGGGCTCCAATATGTCCCAGCTTGCAATGTAGCCAAGGACCTGGCTCTCCCGGGTGGGGCAGTACCTTACTTGCCTTCATTTAAGCAAGAAAATCAGCAGCATCATTTCCAGGCACCTTTAAAGGATTATGTCCTGAAACATGGTATATGGTGGCCCCAGCCTGGAGACCCCATTTATACAAGTCCTGCCAAAAAGACATTTCCCACAAAGGACAGTGCCTATCAGCCAATCTTGGGCTGACCAGCGGGGGATCCAGAGTGTTAAAGCTTTGAGTATTGCCCAACTGTTCACACAGACATATACAAGACCTGATTCATTCATTAGCACTAGCAACATAGCCCTCAATTTAGCCCATTGACTGGATTGTCTCATACCAAAATTCATCTGTAGAGGGCTGTATTGCAACAGCTGCCCATGTAGGGGGTTGCCCTTGGCAGGAGATATCTGTATACCAGGCATCTTCCAGGATAGCAGCTTGCACCTCTAAGTAGGGACTGGCCATAGACATTTCCATTTCCATCAGTGGGGATGGCTCTTCTTCTTGATATTCCATAGGTCTTAGCAAGACATTCAATTGAGCTGATAAAAAGCTGGATGAGAAGCAGGCACTTTGTTCCAAATAGGCCACCCATTTGGTCAATATAGGAGCTTGGGCTACCCCTGTCCATGGCATTTACATCCAAAACTGCAACCAGCTCTCTACCAGATATTTTGATTGGATGGTTACAAGATTAGGACATGTTATGGCCCCAGAGGCCAACAGGGAAACATAACTAGCAGCTAGCTCTTTCACTTTAAGGTAATAGTGGGCTTTCACTCCTTTCCACAACTGAGACCAGAATCCAATGGGAACTTTATGAGTCCCACATTTCTGTCACAAGCCCCATCCAAACAAATTGTCATCCACTGACATTGTTCAAAGGAATGATAGGGTGTAGTGTTTGGGCTTGAGCCACTGCCTGTTGGTGGCTCAAGATGTCAGTTCTATCTCTGGCATCCCTCATCATATCAGGCGATGTAAGGGACAAGTTAAAGTGGGTAAATGAGGAATAAATACCCTCCAATTGCCCAACAAACACAAATAGGTCTGCAATTGCTTCACTGTTTTTTTGCCAGGAATAGAATTGTATTTTATCTATGACTGCCTCTGGCAAAACGTTAGTCTTACCTAACCAGACAACTTCCAATGATTTGACAGACAACCCAGGTCCCTGGACCTTGTCTTCTTTGATGGCCCACCCTCAGGTTTTGAAGGCTTCTTGAACACTAGTTGCCACAGTCTTTATATATATATATATATATCTTCTGTTTTGTTGTTGTTGTTGTTATTTTTTGTTTGTTTGTTTGTTTTTTAAATTCATTTTTATTGTTAGACTTATTGGGGTGACATCTGTTAGCAAGGATTACATAGGTTTCA
>PVJL010013334.1:20702-32849 GCA_004026885.1 Lyroderma lyra
TCATTTCTTTTTTTCTTTGCTTTCAGTTTTATATTCCGCATATGAGTGAAATGCAGTTCTTTGTTTTTTCTGTCTGGCTTATTTCACTTAGCATGATGATCTCCAGGTCCATCCATTTTGTCGCAAATGGAAATATTTCATCTTTTCTAGATCCCCCTTCTGGGGATCTACCCAAAGAACTTGAAAATCTTTGTCCGCAAAGACTTATGTACCCCAATGTTCATTGCAGCGCTGTTCACTGTGGCCAAAACATGTTTGTTTGTTTTTTTTGTTTTGTTTTGTTTTGTTTTGTTTTGTATGTGGATAGTTCCCTGGCTCGGAACGAAGCTAGGCCGCAGCGCTGACAAGTTGCCACAGTCTTGAGCTCTGCAACTTCTGATTAAAAGTTAGCATTATATCATAAATATAATGGAACAGATATACCCCTGCTGGCTTCTGCCAGGTGGACAATTCCTAAGTCACCAGTTCATAGCACAGGCTGGGATTGAGCAGATATCCGTGGGTAAGCACCATGAAAGTCTATTGTTGTCTCTCCTATGTGAAGGTGAAATGCTCTTCACTCTCTGGTGCTATATCTATGAAGAAAAAGGTTTTTTCCAAATCCACAACATAGAGATAGTGTCCCAGGTTATGTTAGAGTTTGTCCATAAGATCCATAACATTGGGCACTATTGCATGCAATTGGGGTATCACTTTGTTCAGCCCCCGATAGTCCACAGTCATTTCCCTAGCCATATGGGAGAATTGTAAGGGCTATGCATTGGGCAGATTATCTGGGCTTCTTCAAGCTTGACAATGCTACGACCAATCTCTTCATGCCCTCCTGGTAGCTGATATTGCTTTGTAATCACAACACGGCTATCCTGGGGCATTACCAAGGAGACATAATGGGGATGACCCCAAACAATAGAATTTACCACTCGTATATGCAGGCAAAATTTTCCCATCATCATTGAGATCGCCAATTCTTGTAGCACATCCACCCCTAGAATGTATTCTGTGATTGGGTGACATAGACTTTTTAGTCTTTTGGGGAAATTGACCCATGCTCAGGGTCACAAATCCTTGTTTGACCCATATCATCTGGCCTCTGTATCCCTCCATGGTGCCTGTAGGACCACTAAAGCGATCCAGATTTTCACACAGCAAAGTGCTATCCGCTTTAGTGTCAACAAGGGCTGGTATCCACTGCATATTTTGGGTTTTCCAGAAAATACCAAGTTCAACATGTGGCCTCCAGTCCTCTGGGTTTCCCCAGAGTTGGGTACCTAAGCCAGAAATCTAGTATGGGTAAAAATCAATCAGTCTCAACTCCAGAATTGGGAGTGTAACAGCCGGCAGGGGAGTAAAGTGCTGATCAGGTTTCAGCTGCTTCCACAGAGCCAGCAGTACTTCCATAGGCTGATGCTTTATTTTCTGTGGAGCTACTCCTGCAACTAATAGATCAAAGCACATCTCCCTTCAGCTTACTCTTACTGTAGGCTGAATGCCACACTTTTGAACCCCTTTATTGTTTGGGCATCCATTGGGTATGGGCCCCTTCAGTCGCTGTAGCAACCTTATCTGGCCATTTTGTTCTTTTGCTTCACTACCACATCTCTCAATCAAGCTAGGGTGGCTGTTATTTCATGCACCCACTGATCTGCATAGAGAGCCAGAAGAGCGACCATAGTCCTGATAGTTCCTGGAGTTCCTGACGCTAGGATGAGGTCCTTCATTGTAGTGGTAAAAACTTCTTCATCATTCCTATTGTAGCATGTTCTAAACATCATCTGTTGCATGCCCATCAGCTGTATAATTTGCACTAGGTCTGAGTACGTGGACCAGCTGCTCACAGTCTCAGGCAATTCACCAGCATCTATCCAAACTGTTCAGGCCACAGCCATTAACCAATTATCAGAGAATGATTCTCTGCATTGTGGTTTTTATGGGCTATATTTTGTAGCCTTTGCCTCAAGGAAGGGAGTACCATAATAGTGGCCAGTAGGGATATCACATCAGGGGACAACTCTGTTCCTTCTGCCCCCTAATCTCATTATCTCAATAGCCAGCTAGGAACTGTTACCTCAGCTCTTTGCAATACCTGCTGAGGTCCTGCTCTGCAGCCTATGCTCAGCAACCACCAGGCACTTCCAGTGTTTATATTTGGTGCTGTAGCTGATGCCCTTGCTGAGTTCATGCGGACTCTTCCAAGCCCTATAGTGTACATTTAGCAGCCACCAGGAGTTCTTCCAGTGTTTCCTTCTGTCACTGCAACTGGCGTAACCTGTTGAGTTTGCTCCTTGTATCTCTTGCTTGGCATGCCGAAGCACTGCCAGAAATATCCAGGCTATATGGTCGGCCATCTCCCAGTATGCAGGTGGAACATTCAGCTCCATAGATTCCAGGACCTTCTCAATAACCCCAGATATTGGCCCAATCTAATTCCAGTCTTCCAGAGTTGTCCATATGGTCAGTTATCTGGCCACTGGGTACCATAGGAAGGTGGGAAGTCACATGTCTTCCACCTAGGGAAACTCAGAGGCTCTAGGAATAGTATTCACTTCATCCTGATGACTACACCAAATGTCATTGCCAAGGTTTCCAGGCAGGGCAGGTTTTAGTGTTTGTAAACCCAGTTGAGAAAAACACATGCAGAGCCGAGATAGGGGGACCATAAACATGCCAGCAAGCAAGGTACTTACTGCATACCTGGGACTATATATACACATTCAAACAAAAGTAGCATCGTGTTGCATCTGCCCATTACCAGTTTTTTGCGTTTTCATGGTTACATAAGGCAGTACATGCACAATAAATGTCAACCCCAGGAATTTTTCAACCCCAGACATGGATTGATTATGCCAAGGTAGAGCTTGGCCAGCAGGCCTGGCTTTAACAATTTATTGTAGTCTGGGGTGTAATTCTTTACATCAGGCTTGGATTTAACCCTGTGAAGACTGAGAAGTAGTTGTATAGTTTGGATGATATTCAGGTGAAACCGTGTTAGTTTGATGAAGAAAAAAATGTTAATATTTAGTACTCTATATAAACATGTAACAAGGATGTGGAGCCTAATGTGAGCTAGGGAGGAATTATAAACAACGAAAAAAAGCAATACACAGTTTCAAAACCTTGAGGAAAAATTTGGGGAAAGTTCTAATTTTAATCACATTACATTTTATAAAATTTATTATTTCATCTTATATGATAAAAATCTTATCAATTTGACACAGGCAATATGCTCATATACCCATAAATTAGTAGTGCTTTTTAAAATTTATCGTCATAAGTCTTTCCATAAATTTATTATATTTTATGAGAAATGATGCTGCCAAAAGAAATAGCAGTTATGATTTGGGGGATACTCCACAGACAATCGAAACAAGCCTTCTCACTTATAAAAGAAGGAACCAATACTTAAGGGCATTCAGGAATAAGCCTGGCAAAGGCCCAGACCTCCTGACCAGCCAGTGTCTAAATTTTTACCTCTGACCTGTGAAATATTCTTGATTTCCCAAGACCATTTGGTCACTACAATAGTCTATATCAGAAATCAGATCCTCAGTAGAAGACATAAGGCAGTAACTTTACCATAGTGAATTGTTGTTTTATACAAAACACACTCAGCTCACACTCAACCCTCTATTTTGAACACTCAGATGCCCACCCACATTCTTTCCCACACACACACGGTTTCCAAAAATGTGAGGATTCTATATACTGTGACTCTATTTCCTAGGTAACAGAGTTCCAAATTTTCCACCATAAATGTTTGGTCTAGGGCTGCCCCCAGCTCCAAGCAAGTACAGTGAATCTTCTTTCTAAGGTTAAACTCAGGACCGTTGTGCTGCAATTACTAAGGAATGATAAAACATCAAAAATAAAGATAGTCGGCCACATCCACGTTTTGGTCTGGAGGAGAAATAGGTGTTGATCAGACACAGAAATGAGAAACAGTGATGTGCTGGTAGCATCTGTAATGTGGATGCACAATATGCTGCAGGCTTAGGTATCCAGAATGCACGCTAGTATTCTAAAGAGCAAGTTTCCATTTTTTCAGAATTGGGTAAAGTATTTAAAAATATAATTACCCAGGTAAAATTTTGAATTTCGTGATGAACCTTTCTGATGAAAGTGATAATCCTGGCAGTGCAGAACGACAGCAATGCAGATAAAAATCAAATCTCAAAACCAATTCTACAGGGAATGCAAGAAAGAAACAATATTTTAAAAAAATGTTTGGGTATAAAGGACGACCTCTGGGGCCTTGATATGCCTCTCAGTGAAAACAGTTATTCTTCCCACATGTAGCTGGAGAAGGAGTCCAAACACGTGAGAGGACAGAAAGGGAAATTGAGATTTCCTTGGGCTTTTGATGGTCTTCTTACTTTAAAAAATAATCCAGATAGTCTGACGCCAAGCTTTTATTCTTCCACATCACACACAAGAATTTAATTTCATGCCAACAACTCATATTTAACTTACATTTTACTTTGAGGTATCTTGTACACATCTAAAAATAAAAAGTGGTTTTAAGTACACTTATTTTCCTAACACACAGGCCTGAATTCTTACAGACAAAAAGCAGGTATCTTTGGGTGGTGAAAAAATTAAGGCCCATTCTACTTCTGCTGAGAAAAAACTGTATGGACTGCCATCTTTTTGACAGAGAGTAAAAACTACAGAATACGTACTGAATTTCTAACATTTGCTTTTGAACCGAAGGTGGTCTTTCTGGAATCTCCAAGAAGTATGCTTTTTATACCCACCTGCAGAGTAGAAGAGTTAGCAATGAGCCAAACTGTTAAATATACTTCTTAAAGAAAGATAAGCATTATCTAGTCAGATTGTTTCAGAGAGATTTCAGCTTATGCAGCCTTCTCTTTAATTACTGTTTCTAACTAGGTGATTGAATAGAACTGCCACTTTTCTTACAGAAAAGATACAGCAGAATTTTTTTAAAAGTGCATGAAAGCTGACTGGGCTACATATTCTTACCCAGACTTGTTTAGTTTTTCTTTAAATAAATTAACAATTTACTCTACATGCATTACAAATTTTTTGAGAAAATGTTGAAACATGCTTTCTAGAAGAGGTTTTATTACCCTTTGGCAAAGGCAGACTGGAAAGCACAAGTGTTCACAACTCCTTAATAGCACTGTATCCTGAGCTCTAAGAAGCCTAATAGGAGCATGCATATATGCACACATGCCTGTCAGGAATGAGCCACAGTGAGGGAAACTCACATTCTAAATATTTCAAGATAATTTAGTATGTAATTTTTTGTGTGTATGTGTGTTTCTTCTTTTCCTTACCATACATGTGTCACTATTTTATGAAAGTTTTGGGGACACCGATAAAAAAATGCAAGGAGCACTAGGAGGCAGGAATTAGAGTACAACATGAATTCCTGGGATTTCCAGGTTGAAGGATCTTATCATAAATAATGTGGAGTACATTAACCCAGAGGAAATGGACATTAATTCAGTATGCCTTCAACTACATGGAAAAAACAAAGTGACTGGTGAGATGGCTGACAAAATGCTCTTTCCCACAACTAGCCATCTCATTTTTCTTCCAAAGAACAAGGGAATTGCCCCTGAAAATTCACAGCTAACAAGATTGGGGAGCCTTTCTGTGCTTGCCCATGGAGGAAATTAGCAAATTTAGCCACAGTAAATGACCCAATGCTATATGCTACTGGCAACAAGTATATGCAAAGTGACCCTTTGGGATTTTAGAAAATAGGAGAGAAGACAAGATGGTGACTGGAGAGGAGGTCCCTAAAGCCTCTCCCAGAAAACACAATTGAACGGCCATGCAGGAGCCAAGAAAGAGGACCCTGAGTGACAAAACAGCTGTTGAGAAATCCACAAAACACAAGTAAACACCTGAAGGCTGGCGAGAAGGGGGCGAGTCGGGCAGAAGGAAGGGAGCAGAGACAGACCACACAGGACACGATATCTGCTGACTATTTGGAGCTGCGCAGTTTCAGGGAGAGGAGAGAGACTGGGGAGCTGGGGATGGAAGGAGTTTGGGAGCCAGCCTCTGGAACTTTTGAGTGGTAGAAGGGCTGAGCGAGGACTCTGAACTGCAAAGATGACACCCCAGCTCTTAGCCCCCTGGACACCTACACAGGGTTGCAGTTCCTGTTCCAAGGCTGCTGCAAAGGCGACCCTGTTGTCTAAGGCCAGGCCCACAGCTTTGGAATTATGGACTGTGCACTTCCTCATGTACCCCAGGGTTCTGAAAGCAGTGTGAGCCCTTACACAGTCAGGTACTGAATCAGGGCTGGGAAGAAAGACTGATTTGATAGCATTCACCCCAGCTAGCAAAAACAAGCCTTGAAACAGCTTACCCAGCCAAGGGCAGAAGGCAGAGACGCCTTTGGAAAGTCTTTTGTTGGCCTCTCCACAGGATATATGCGCATAGCCTCCAAACACAGTAGGAGATTAGAAACAAGAAACAAACAGCCCCCTCTCCCGCAAAACTTGACCCCCAGTGCCACCTAGTGTCTGCCCTACAGCAAGACACCACAAAAGCAATAACCTGTGCACTGAACATAAAGCCCTCAGGTCAAAGAGGAAGAAGCCAGCGGACAGGATGAATTCCTTAAAAACTAAAACTCCTCAGAAAGAACATGAAATTTACCCAGAAGATAGCTTGTTACAACTGGAAGAGTCTCATTTAAATGACGGAGAATTTAAAGCAGCCATTCTAAAGGCTGTGAGAGAAATGAATACCTATTGGCAGAACACCATAGCTGAAATAAATTATATAAAAAAGATGTAAACGACATAAAAAAAGGAACTCTGTGAACAAAAAGAACAATTTAACAAAGAAATTCAAAACATAAGAAAGATTGACACGGAAATACAAGAAATAAATAATACAATAAAAGAAGTGAGAAATGAAATAACGGCCATATGAAAGAGGTCCAACGAGATGGAGGAAAGAATTAGTGGTATTGAAGACCAGAACATGGAAACAGCTCAGAAAGAGGAAGAGAGGGAATATAGAACCAAAAGGATTGAAAGAACTCTGCAAGAAATATCCGACTCCATGAGACAAAACAACATCAGGATAATAGGAATAGAAGAGGGGTCAGAGCAATGTACAGAGAGCATACTCAAACAAATTGTAGATGAGAACTTTCCCAAACTATGGAAAGATCTTGAACCCCAAGTTCAAGAAGAAAACAGGTCCCCCAGACACCTGGACCCTAACAGATCTTCTCCAAGACACACGGTACTAAAGATGTCCAAAATTAAAGACAAAAATACAATTCTCAAGGCAGCCAAGGAAAAAAGAACTATAACCTTTAGATGAAAATCCATGATGCTGGCATCAGATTTCTCAGCAGAAACTCTACAAGCCAGGAGAGAGTGGAACCCAATATTCAAAAATTAAAAGAGGGAAACTTCCAGCCAAGAATAAATTATCCAGCAAAATTATCTTTCAGATATGAAGGTGGAATAAAGACCTTCTCAGACAAACAGAAGCTGAGGGAATTTGTCAGCACGAGGCCAGTACTCCAAGAAATAATGAAGGAGGCTCTTCAGCCTGAAACAAAACATCAGGAAAAATGGAAAAAAGTTGGGGCAACAAGAAAGAAACAAAAACAAACAAACAAACAAATAAACAAAAACAAAGAAAGAAATAAGTAATGGCCACAGGAAATCCTCACATATCGATCACCACTCTAAATGTTAATGGACTGAACTCACCAATAAAAAGACACAGAGTAGCAGACTGGATTAAAACCAGAATGCATCCATATGCTGTCTCCAAGAAACACACCTCAGCTGTAGGGAAAAACACAGACTCAGAGTGAAAGGATGAGGTACAATACTCCAAGCAAATGGTAACCAGAGAAAAGCAGGAGTGGCCATACTGATATCTGATGAAATAAGCTTCAAGATCAAAAAGATATTAAAAGACAAAGATGGTCATTACATAATGATAAAAGGCACAATGTAAGAACAAGAAGAGTTGACACTAATCAACATATATGCTCCCAACGAGGATGCACCAAAATATACAAAGAAAGTACTAACAGACTTGAAAGGAGAAACTGATGAATACACAATCATAGTGGGGGACTTAAACACTCCATAAACAGCCGTGGACTGATCATCCAAACAGAAAATAAATAAGGAAATAACAGGTCTAAATGACACAGTACAGCAATAGGACATCATTGATAATTACAGAACACTTCATCCAGCAAAAAGAGACTACACCTTCTTTTCTAGTGTGCATGGAACATTCTCAAGAATAGACCATATGCTGGGACACAAAAGAAGCCTCAGCAAATTCAGGAAGATCGAAAACATACCAAGTGCATTCTCAGACAACAAAGCTATGAAATTGGAGATCAACGGTAAAAGGAAAGAAGAAAAAAATACATGTACATGGAGATTAAAAAACAGCTTATTAAAAAAGGACTGGATAAAAGAACAAATAAAAGATGAGATTAAAAATATATATAGACACTAAGGACAATGAAAATACAACGTATCAGAATTATAGGGACACAACGAAAGTGGTAATAAAAGGGAAATTTATATCATTACAGGCCTATGATAAGAAACAAGGAAAATCACAAGCAAACATCTTAGCAACCCATCTTAAAGAACTAGAGAAAGAAGAGCAGACAAAACCCAAAATCAGCAGAAGGAAAGAAATAATAAAAATTAAAGCAGAGCTAAACCAATTAGCGAGCAGAAAGACAATAGAAAGAAATTAATATAATTAATTTATATTAATTATATAATATAATTAATCAAAGGACGAAAGGAAAGGACACAGATATCCAAAATTAGAAATGGAAAGGGAGAAATTACCACTGATACCACAGAAATACAAAGGATTATAAGAAAATATTATGAAGGACTTTATACCACTAAATTTAACAATCTAGAAGAAATGGACAACTTTCTAGAAACTTATAACCTACCAAGACTGAACCAACAAGAACTGGATAATTTAAATAGACCAATCAATAGCAACGAGATTGAAATGACTATCCATAATCTCCCTAAAGGCAAAAGCCCTGGACCAGATGGTTTCACCAACGAGTTCTACCAAGCATTCAAAGAAAAATGAGCGCCTATCCTCCTCAGACTCTTCCAAAAATTTGAAGAGGAAGCAATACTTCCTAACTCATTCTATGAGACCCACATTACTCTAATACCATAGCCTGGTAAACACAACACAAAAAAAGAAAACTATAGGCCAATATCTCTGATGAACACAGATGCAAAAATCCTGAACAAAATATTAGCAAAGAGAATACAACATTGCATCAAAAAGATCATTCATCATGATCAAGTGGGATTCAACCCAGGAGCACAAGGATGTTTCAACATATGAAAATCAATCAATGTGATAAACCACATAAAAAAAAATCAAAGATAAAGACCATATGGTCATTTCAATTGATGCAGAAAAAGCTTTCGACAAGGTACAACATCCATTTATGATCAAAACACTAAATAAAATAGGTATAGAAGGAAAGTATCTCAAGATAATAAAGGCCATATATGAGAGAAACTCGGCTAACATCATACTGAATGGGGAAAAGCTGAAACCTATTCCCCTAAAATCAGGAACAAGAGAAGAATGCTCCCTGTCACCACTGTCATTTAATATATTACTGGAAGTTCTAGCCACGGCAATCAGGCAAGAGAAAGGAATCAAAGGTATCCAAATTGGGAAAGAAAGGGCCAAATTGTCACTATTTGCAGATGACATGATCCTTTACATAAAAAATTGCAAAGATTCCACCAGGAAAATATTAGAAACAATTAACGAATATAGTAAATTTGCAGGATACAAAATCAATGTACAAAAATCAACAGCATTCCTTTATACAAACAACGAATCCACAGCAAAAGAAATGAGGGAGTCAATTCATTTTGCTATCACAACAAAAAGAATGAAATACCTGGGAATTAACTTAACAAAGAACTTGACAGACTTATACACAGAGAACTATAAGACACTTTTGAAAGAAAGTGAAACAGGCTGTAAGAGGTGGAAAAAATATCCCCTGTTCATGGATAGGAAGACTTAACTTTGTTAAAATGGCCATTCTGCCCAAAGCAACCTACAGATTTAATGCAATACCCATCAAAATCCCACAATCATACTTTCATGAAATAGATAAAAGAATTCTTAGATTTATATGGAACCATAAAAGACCTCGAATTGCCAAAGCAATACTACATAAAAAGAATAAGGCTGGTGGCATTACACTTCCTGACTTCTATTTATATTACAAAGCATCAATAGTCAAAACAGCTTGGTACTGGCAGAAGACCAGAAATATAGTCCAATGGAATCGACCTGAAAACCCAGAAATAAGTCCACAAATATATGTACAAATATAAGGAGCAAAAAACATACAATTGGGAAAAGACAGCCTCTTTAGTAGGTGGTGCTGGGAAAACTGGAAAAACATATGCAAAAGAATGAACCTGAGCTGTGAACTCTCTCCATATACAAAAATTAACTCAAAATGGATGAAAGACCTTCATATAAGACGTGCAACAATAAACTGTATAGAAGAAGACAGTGGTACTAAACTTATAGACCTAGGACTCAAGGAAGACTTCATGAACCTGTCCTCAAAGGCAAGGGAAGTAAAAGCAAAAATAAGTGAATGGGACTATATCAAACTAAAAAGCTTTTGCACAGCAAAAGAAACCATCAACAAGGCAAAGAGACAGCCAACTGAATGGGAGAAAATATTTGCAAATAATACATCAGATAAGGGTCTAATATCTAAAATATATAAAGAGCTAATAAGACTTAACAACAACAACAAAACAACCCAATTGAAAAGTGGGCAGAACTAAACAGACACTTCTCCCACGAAGAAATACAAATGGCCAGAAGACATATGAAAAAATGCTCATCCTCATTAGCTATCAGGGAAATGCAAATCAAAACCACAATGAGATACCTCCTCACACCTGTGAGAATGGCTATTATCAACAAGACAAGGAATAACAAGTGCTGGAGAGGATGTGGAGAAAAAGGAACTCTGGTACACTGCTGCTGGGAGTGCAAACTGGTACAACCACTGTGGAAGGCTGTGTGGATGTTCCTCAGAAAATTGGAAATGGAGTTACCATTCCTCCTTCTTGGGACCTACCCAAAGAACTTGAAAACCTTTGTCCACAAAGACTTATATACCCCCAATGTTCATTGCAGGGCTGTTCACAGTGGCCAAAACATGGAAACAACCAAAATGCCCTGCGACAGATGACTGGATAAAGAAGCTGTGGTACATATACACAATGGAATATTACTCAGCTATAAGAAAAGATGAAATATTGCCATTTGCGACAAAATGGATGGACCTGGAGGTCATCATGCTTAGTGAAATAATCCAGACAGAAAAAACAAAGAACTGTATGACTTCACTCATATGCAGAATATAATACTGAAAGCAAAGAAAAAAAGAAATGAACAAAAAAAATAACCCATGGACACAATCAATATTTTAATGTTTATATGTGGACGAGTGGGTTACTGAGGGGAGAAAGGGGTGGGGTTGGGACAGAGGGGGGGAAGCTAAATATAAGGTGATGGAAAGAGAAGTCACATTAGGTGGTGAACTTATTATACATCAAGTTGACAATGCACTGTTGAATTGTATGTCTGAAACCTATGTAATCCTAGCTAACAGATGTCACCCCAATAAGTCTATCAATAAAAATGAATTAAAAAACAAACAAACAAAAAGAAAAGAAAATCTACATTGAATTGTAGGAGAATTCAACCTCGGTCTTGGAAGTAGTGTGCTAAGAAAATTAATAAACACTTAAGTCACATTAGGTGGTGAACTTATTATACATCAAGTTGACAATGCACTGTAGAATTATATGCCTGAAACCTATGTAATCCTTGCTAACAGATGTCACCCCAATAAGTCTAACAATAAAAATGAATTAAAAAAAAATGCAATGAAAAGACAGATGCTATCATAAAGGGCTAATAACTAAATTGAATGGAATGTTGTTATTATGGGATGTGCATTTAAATACTGATTTCTATTACATTGGGTTCACCATTCTTTTAGGAGTTAAAAACTCAAGACAAAAACCATTTCAAGTTAATATTGTAAATGGTCATTCACTCATAGAGATGAAGAAG
>PVJL010013335.1:0-32747 GCA_004026885.1 Lyroderma lyra
TAGAATCATTTTGAAAATTAAGTTTATAACTTACTTAAAAATGCTCTTTTATTAAAGTCTGGGAAATATAGGACAAAATACAAATAAGAAGAAAAATCACATAAACACCATCTGCTAGAAACAATCTGTAGAGCTTAATTTTGCTAGTGTTCTATTGTTGTGCACACAGACATACACATACAAACACATATGTGCATGCGTACAAAACATGTTATTTTTATTTCTAAAATGAGATCAATCTGTACATGTATTTTAGGCATCTACATTACAAATTATATTACTTCAGATTTGGAAAATTCAGGGACACACATGTATACACATAAATTGCTGATCCAACCACCTGGAATCACTGTATTCCAATATTTAGTTACATATGTTTTTGACTCTTTTTAGATGTGTATCTATATGTGATTATCAAAATGAACTCTTTTTCCTTATTTCTAGAGTGAGAAAATGAAGACAAGAAATGGCAGAAAAGCAAAGAGAAGAAATTAAGTTTCATGTATACTTTCATTATTCAGAAAACGATTATGTTTCCATATACATATTATTTTTAGTTTATTTTAACATTAATAAACGTTAAGCTAAATATTATTTTTCAAATTATATAATTAAAAATAATATGCATGTATATATTTAGTTTAACATTATTCCCCATCTGTTTGGGTGATGTGTACTATTTATTAGATATGGTTATTCATTCCTTAAGTGGGTATGCTGGAGATTCATTTTTGTTGTTTTGCTTTTTATCCTTTATTTGGTCCATTCAAAAGGCCAGTTCCTGATTTTAGTTACCAGTTTTATTACTTATGTCAAAATAATTCATTCTTCTTTCTTTCCTTCTACTTTCTTGAGGATTTGTTGTTGTTACATTTATTTGCATTCTAAGTTCCTGATTTTATGCTCAGTTCATTTATTGTCATTGTTTCTGAGCAATGTTCAAAGATAAGGAATTTCTAGCAAGTGCAACTTGGTCTTTATACCATAAAATAGTGTGTGTGTGTGTGTGTGTAAATTTTCACTATATATACATTTCTCCCTACTCTGGGATTCTAATTTGATGCTCACTGAAATGGTAAAAATTGCGAGGCGGGGATTTTACTTCCTAAATATTTTAACCATGATTTCTGACTGTAATACATTTCAACTCGATGGTGGCTGTGCAATTACCACAGACTGCAAAATTGGAAGAACAAGCACAGTTTATTTTAATCCATGTAAAGATTAGGACGTTTGCGCTAAATTGCTCTATGACAATAAGTTTCTGAATCTTCTGTGTTTATTTTAATATAGAACAAAACCTTTGAAATGCATAAAATGTCTGCAATTATATGATTTTTAGGGAGGACTTAATGTAAAGTGAATGTGTAATAATAACTCGAATATACTGTAATCCAGCTTGTGCATTTTAAGGCATCAGTGTTGGGAAAATGTAGAAGAACACATACTACTTAATTCACATGAACTTATTGCTTAGGAAGTTTGAAAGTTGTGATAGCAAAAACATTTTTTTCTACTGACACTGGATATGAATGTCATTGGGTTTTCTGATGTTTTAAGTTGCTTAAAGGGATTTTAAGATAATGAAATGCTGGTAATGAAACAAGTCTTTATATCTAAGAGCCACTGAAACAATGTTGACTACTCAAAATTATCTGGGGGGCAACGACTAGAGTAGAATAGCACTAATAAAACAATTATGATGGGGAAAAGACCTGTGTTCAAAATTAGGGACTTAAATAAAGAAATATAGGTAGGCATTTTAGCCCATAATAATGAAAATTAGGAAAATTTTTTAAGTGACTTGAGAGCCAGTAGTTTTCATATTTTTCCTTTTTTTCCTCCAGAGGAAAGAATCTCTTGAGTTTGAGGATATGCCAATAGAAATATCCAAAACTAAAATGCAAAGGTTAAAAAAATATACTGAAAAACAAAACAAAAAAAAAAAAACAAGAATAGAATTCCAGTGATGGGGGCCAATTACAAAAGTTGTAATATATGCTCAACGGGAATACCAGAAGAAAGAAAGGAGGAGGAAGAGGAAGAGAAGATATATTTGGAGCAATAAGGACTAAGAATTTCCCCAAAATAATGTCACATCCAGGATGCTCTGACAACAAACATGATACATGCTTCTCTCGTTAGCATCCTTACCTTCATTTCTGTGGGTATTTGATTAATGTCTGTCTCCAACACTCCAGGTGACCGCAGACATTATTTTTTGCTCTTAATCATATTCCCAGAATACATCATAGTACCTACCCTTTACATAGGTGTTTAGTAAGTACTTGTAGAATAATTAAATGTTTAAACTTTGAAAGCATAACTGGGAAGGAAGTTTGATATTAAAAGTATATAAATGTGATTTCTCTCTGTCTACATGAAGGTGAGAGTGATTCCCCAAGCAGAGTTGGTGAGCTGTAGTTTGACACTCATCTTGAGGTTGCCCTGACTATTGTTTTAGTTCAGTGTCATCTTGTACATTTACCTGCATTTCTCAAACATTTCCAACTTGTCTAGGACAATGTTTCCTACACATTAGCTTTCATTAATACTATTCCAAATACAGTGTTCAGTTCCTTGGGTGCAAAGTAGAAAATACTTAATGATCACAAGTCAGTCAGTGGAGGTGGAGATCTCAGGGCTGGGGATGAG
The DNA here is from genome assembly GCA_004026885.1 of Lyroderma lyra. Lineage (NCBI taxonomy): Eukaryota > Metazoa > Chordata > Mammalia > Chiroptera > Megadermatidae > Lyroderma > Lyroderma lyra. The sequence goes on from PVJL010013335.1 coordinate 2,656, forward strand.
GGTGGGGGAATGGGGGAGTTTAACTCAGGACTCAGACTTGGTGGATTCATGCCCTACTTTTGGTATTAGCTTCAAATGAGTTTACTTGACACCTGAATCTCTTTCTGCATTTTAAAAAATAAACACAGTATTCAAAATACCTATAAGACAAAATTACTGTGAAACTTGTATGGGGAAATGTCCCTGGAATTATTTTTTAACCTGTTCAGTGACACAAATGTGCATACTTCTCTCAATGCAAATAGAGTTGGAGTGGATCCTAAACTAGGAATGGGAGTGTGGAGGAGGTTTTGGCACAGTCTTATAGTTTGTGAGTACTTTTTACAGTGCATTTCCATCATGTTTATGCAGTTATTTTTGAAATGAATAATCGAGTGGCTGCAGCAAAGACAACATATCTTTTAAAAAAGAAAAAGGAAAAAGGAAGAAAGGAAGCAACGTACTTTCAAAGTCTGGCATTTAACCAGCCAATTTGGAGTCTGTGGTTACCACGTCTCAGCTTCCCAAACTTCATGCTCTCTGACTCTCCTAACAACCTGACACTCTCAACCAGGGCCACCTGGTTTCCTGCAGGCGGGATATTACGTCCTCAGATTGTGGCATAGTGCCCTCTACCCGCATGCTGAATTGTAAGGTCACGTGCCCTCCGTTCTATAAAGCAGGATGCTGACACCCATCCTAGTTGCACTGGCAGGAGAGCCATTGAGAGGAGTGGCCCTGGGCTTTCCGAGTGAGGACGGCTAGCAGCCCCCTGCACGCGCAGTGCTTTTGTGTCCCAGAAGACCAAAGGGCGGAGAGGCCACAGACGAGTCATAAGCGCCTTGTTGCTTCTACTGAGTGACATTTTTTCACCTGTACGGTTGTTTTCTGGAAAAATCTGTTACAGGTAAAGTATATAAGAGCCTCTGGAAAGAGGTGAATATACGGATGACTGTGGGTGTCTGACAAAGTAGAAACATAGTAAAATGCTAAAACGGGGGTGAGGGGAGGCCCCTTCCTTCCCCCTCTTCTCTTGAAAGAGCCCCAGGTATTTCTTCGTCACCCCCACACTTCTCTCATCTGGACCAGTGATTTGACAGCTTGTTCTGATGTCGCATGCCCCAGGTCACCAGGCCATGGGGTCAGCCTGTCACCCACCTGGGAAGCACCATTGAGGGCGCCCACTCCCCACCACCGCCTCCCATTCTAAGAGTCTGTGTCCTCTCTCCTTTCTTCTCTGCTCCTGCTACCCTGTGTTTCTGGTTGCAAATTCTCCCTCGTATTTTTCTGTTCGGCCATCTTTGTAGGAACTAGGCCATTCATAAATAATTTAGTCAAAATGTGCTGTTGTTAGTGATATTTAAAGTTGTAAGTAAAGTGCCTTTAGGTGTCAGAATCCCAGTACGGACCTACTGACCTGCCCAGGAAATAATTGTAAGGCAATGATATAGCATTTTATTTTATTTATTTTTTAAGGATATGGCATTTTAGCATTAAAGGGGCACTGTCATATCAATTTTTTCTCATTCTATGATTGGGAAGAGCATATTTCCAAACCAATGTTGTCATTCAATAGATTTTTAATTTCTAATTCTTGGGGGAGAGCAGTAAGTTTCTTTTGGTAACCAAGACTAAACATGTTACTTGGTAGAATTTGTAAATTGCTAACCTCAGTAAGCTACCTATGTATAATTTCCTTCCCTTACAGAGAAACTTTGGTGCCGTGTCAATAAATTCAACATCTCTTGTAACAGCACCATGTTTTACTGGGTCAACTAACAGTACTAGTAATAAGAATTTTAAAGTCAACAGCCTCTCTCAGGATCATCATAATGAATTTCTCACATTTGATAGCCATGCAGAAGCAAATATCAGTAAACCACAGGATCATGGAATACCAGCTGGCTGACATGGAGCACGTGCTGGTTACCATGGAATTAAAGCCCGCATTATTTAAAATCCACTGGTACGTTCAGAGAGGGTACTGACGTTGGACACAAACATTAAAGGCACTTGGAGTGTATTCATTTGATTATATGTGTTTATTCCAAGTATATTATTGTTTAAAAGGGGAGGGTATGCCAAGTCAGATACAAAATCCAGATATTTATCAGTTTGACATTTAAATGTGAAGGTGATATATTGCTGTGTATTTCAATTGCCCTGACCGGTGGTGGTTATTCAAGCAGGAACTCCATCTATGCCATAGAATATCAGTTCCCAATGGGTGGTATGTGTACCTCCAGGGGTACGTGCTGAGCCATTCAGGGGTACTTGAAAAATGATGAGTAATGGTGAAAATAAAACAAGTTTAAAAATGCAAAATGTTAGTTATGGAACAATAAATGTTAAGATTGAATCAGGTTGTTTTATAGGTCTACGCGGCCGAATTAAAGAAGTAGCTCCCTATGTACCATGGAGTCACTGCCGCATTCATGGACAAAGTCTTGCATCCAAACTTCCTCCTCCTGAACTTCTTCATGAGGCTGTAAAAGTTGTAAATGTTATTAAGTCACAACCACGAAACTCCAGATTGTTTAAAGCGCTGTGTGAAGAAATGAACAGCATTCACAGCACACAACATTTGCACATGGACGTAAGGGGGCTATCTTGTGGCAAAGTACTTAACATGGATTTTTAAACTTAGACATGAAGCCCAGATATTTTTTGAAGACTACCATTTCCTTCTTGCTTCAAAGTTTCAGGACACAGATTGGCTTCAAAATCTTGCACATTTATCAGATATTTTGTAGAAATAAACATACTCAACTTGGGATTTCAAAATAGCTCAGTCATTATGTTCAAAGTAACCGACAAAATTGAGTCAATGATTTAAAAACTGGACTTTTGGAAAGTATGTATTGAAATAGATCAGCTTGAAGTTTTTGAAACTCTGCACAACTTCTTATCTGAGAATGACTTGCACCTACCCCAAAACGTGAAGGAGAATATTGTAAGTCACTTGGAAGGTCTTCAAGTCCTTTTATAAGTACTCCCCTCAATGTGTAAAAGAAAATAACTGGGTTGCAGATCCCTTCAATGAAGAATTCTTCAAAGAAGCTAAACTATCAATCAATGAAAAAGAGCAGTTAATTGAACTTTCAACCAATTCTTTAAATTCCGATTTTGAAAGAAAGCATCCCATTACCTTCTGGGTAGATGTCAGTGAGGAATACGAACAGCTCAGTGAGAAGGTACTCAAATACCTCTTGTCATTTACTAATACTGAACTAGTGGAGAGAGCTTTTTCTTTTTACACCCTCATGAAAAATAACTACTGCAATTAGCTTAATGCAAGTCCAGATTTCAGACTGTATTCTGCATCTTTTGAGCCTGATTTCAAGAAATTAAGTATATCAAAGCAAGCTCAACTATCTCACTAACAATGTTTCAATCGACTAGTGATCTGCATAGCAATTATTACAGACTTTTCAGATAACACAAATCATTATTAATAAATTAAAAGTTTGTTAAGTACTTGATCATCATTACCAATATTTAGCTGTTACAAATATTGTGAAGTTAAATCTGTGGTTTGTACTTGTAGTGTAGTAATTTTTCTTTCCTAACTTATTACCTCATTTCCACTACATTACATGAGATCTAGTTATCTTACCTCTAAAATGTGAACCAAGCATATTAAGCTTCTTCTCATCTCTGAATGTCTACAGGGGTCTCATGTTACCTCCTGGGGTCAATTTCGTTCTGTTTTGTTCTGACCCTTGTAACCAGCAACGGTGATAAAAAACATTTTAGTGAACTTGGCAAATCTTGTGCTAGTAGCTTGGGGTGGGGGAGGGTGATAAGAAAGTCTTACTCCAAATTTTCTATAAACATTAGAAAATAACAGATGTCTTTTAAACTGTAGCCTCTGACCTCCCATTGTGAGAAAAGAACAATCGTAATTATTAACAGCCATCCTGACTGCACTGAAAGGCATTTCAGCCATTACTTAAGGCCTGTTTGTAATCAACTATGTAAATCAAATGTAATGAAAAGGTCTTTACCCTCTTAGAACTGATAAGCCAAACACAACACTGGCAGAAATGCATATAGTAACCAGGTATAGATAGACAAAAATTTTAATATTTACATACATTCAATAAAACAAGTGTACCATATACAAGTAAAACAGTTGAAAAATATACAATATTTTACTTTTACTATTACTACAACAAAATCTCATGATAATCACAAATGTCACTCAGTCACTAGCTTCCATATTCCAGCCTGTTCAGTTCTCAAGTAGGGGTGAGTTGTCTATAAGGTGAGCATAGGAGCACTGAGAGATGAGTAAATGTAATGAAATGGGATGGACACCCTCCATTTAGAGATTCTAAGCCGCATCTGGGAGCCAGATGGATTTTATTAGTGTAACTAGATTCTTGAAAATGGAGGAGTGCTAGCTGTCCCGAATCACCTAGTCATTTCATTTAACCTTGTAATAACGCAACCCTATAATTTACAAGATGGAATTTTGATGCCTACTTGTAGGTTTTATGGCAGAGATGTTTCCCATACTACTATCACTATCTCATTCTAACACTACTGTTAATATCACTACTAATGCATAATATGGTAGCTCTTGTTGCCATATGCTGAGTGCTTTAGTGTGAGTCAGGAAATATGCTTAACATAAATACCTCAATCTTTTTATTAATAGTAACATTAAGAGACAGATACTATTAGTATCATCTCCATCTTACTGGTACAAAGGTTCAGAGAGTTTAGATAACTTTCCCAGTAACTCAGTGATAGACTTGGATTCAGGTTCAGAGTTTTTTACATCAAAACCCCAATGCTTAACAACTACTACACTACATTGTATACTCCCTTTTCTTGTACGGTTTCTTCCCCCATAGTCCATAAGAAATATGAATGAAAACACAAATGTAGCAAGGCTAGACCCCACTTACTTGCCCTGTTTCTTCTCTCACTTTTCCTAACCAAAGAGTTCAAATGCTAAGCAAGAACACTGCATTGCTGAGAAGCTAGCACACAATGCATGTTATAGATGTGTACCCTTTGAAACTTATATGATTTTACTAATCAATGTCACCCCAGCAAAGTTAATTTAAAAATATATAAATAATAAAATGACAATAACTACTTACCTATCAATAATTACTTTCAGTGTAAATAGCTTCAATGCTACAATCAAAAACAAAGGGTGGCTAAATGAATAAGAAAACAAGACCTTCATATATGTTGATTACAAGAGGCTCACTCCATATTGAAAGACATACACAAACTAAAAGTGAATGGATGGAAAAAGATATTCAATGAATGTGGAAATGAAAAAAAAAAAAAAGAACAAACCTGGCGTAGCAGTATTTATATTAGACAAAATAGATTTTTTTAAAATTCACTTTTATTGTTAGACTTTTTGGGGTGACATCTGTTAGCAAGAATTACATAGGTTTCAGGAACAAAATAGATTTTAAAACAAAGGCTATAGCAAGAGAGGAAGGAAAACCTAGTCATCTTATTTCTGGGTATTTATCTGAGAAAACCAAAATTGCTACTTCAAGGGGACATGTGCCCCATCTGTTCACTGCAGCATGATTTACAGTAGCTAAGATCTGAAGGCCACCTGGGTGTCCCTGAATGAATGAATAGAGAAAAAGGAGGTAGGACATATATTTATAAAATAGAATATTACTTATCCACAAAAAGAATGGAATTTTGGCATCTGCAACAACATGGATGGACCTGGAGGGTATTGTGCTGAGTGTAGTAAGTCAGACAGAGAAAGATAAATGTCATATGATTTTCCTTATAAATGGAATCTAAAGAACATAAGGTACAAACAAACAAAGCAGGAATAAACTCATAGATGCAGAGAACAATTTAATGGTTGCCAAATGGAAGGGGAGTAAAGGGTGAAAGAAGGGAAGGGAGTAAGAAGTACAAATTGGTTGTTACACAGTAGTCATGGGGATGTAGAGTGTAGCATAAGGAATACAGTCAATAATAACTGTAATGTCTATATATAGTGTCAGATGGATACTTGATTTATCAGGGTAACACCTGGGAGAGGTTGGGGAGGCAGTGTAAAAAAGGTGATGGAATTATGAAATACAGTTGGGTAGTTACAAAATAGTCATGAGGATGTAAAGTTTAGCATAAGGAGCATGGTCAATGTAATAAATACACATGGTGTCAGAAGGGTACTGGATTTATCAGAGAGATCACTTCATAAATTATATAAATGTCTAACCACTATGTTGTACACCTGAAACTAATATAATATTGTATGTCAGCTATAATTGAAAAATAAAATATATATTCGAAAACATAATGCAAAAATGACAAAATGTTAATAATTTCCTACTCTGACAAGACAGGGCATGGTCAGGGTGGTACATCTGTAGACAATAATTTCCTATTCTGGGTAGTAGCTTTCCCAGCTTTTTGTTAAATATTTTTTGAAATCAGTGGCCGGTAAATGCCCAGTCAATGATATGCAGTTCCCTGATCCCCTCCCTTCCTTTCTATCTGTCATACTCGCACAACATACCAGAACCCAGTTTTTTCACCTTGACACCTGTTCATACCTCATCCTGATTGTTGGGGTAGCTGCAATGTGAATGTCTATTTTCACCAATAAAATTCCCATTAGATCTACCAGTTCAATTCACAGCAACAGATGGGAATTACCTTATTTTGCCGTGTATAACGTGGTCCCGTGTATAAAGCACACCCATATTTTGGGTCCAAACTTTGAGGGAAAAAATATTTTTTGTTTTAATGTTTTAATTCAAATTTTTATTTGTTTACATTTATGTACTGGTTTTCTGTATTACAGAGGAATTTTAACATTTATTTATTTATTATTATTTTGGGGGAGGGGTAGTTCCCTGGCTGGGAATCGAACCCAGGCCACGGTGTTGAGCATGCCGAAGCCTAGCCACTACACCACCAGGGAATCCCCAGCATTCATTTTTAGCATATTATGGTACGAGAAATTTTATGTAACAAATAATTACAAAACACAAGAACAGATACAAGGTAAAAGAAATTTTATGTATAAAATTTTTTTAATAAAAACTTCAGTTATCACATTTCAGGGTATTATTTTGCATATGGATATCATTATTGATTACTAGAGTTATACTTTTAACTCATAAATATAAAGAAAAGAATGAAAAACATTTACATAGATACAACATTAGTACTACCTACGTATAACGTGCATCCTTATTTTTCCCGCACAAACTTGGGCAAAAATGTGCTCGTGCTACATGGCAAAGTACGGCCTGTCATCACTGTGCTTCTCTCAACTTCTCATCCCCAATAATGTTCATGCAGTCATGGTCATAGGAACTGCTCTGTTTACAGCAAGGAATCAAATTGGAAGATTTTATATTATGAACGTACTCAAAATACAAAATTGTCTAAAAATGTGTTTAGTTATGCATATATTGTTGATAATATAATATTGCCTACAATGTGAAATAGTTTAATTGTAATATGGATTTGTAGAAGTTACACACTTTCATACATAAAGCTGTGTAAAAGTGTCTTAGTTCATCACTAATTCAACACGGAATGAGGGAGAAATACAGGGAGAGAAAAAAAATTGGTGAGATTTTCTTTAATGGATCAAGCACCAAGCATTTTAGTTTTTACTTAATAAACACCAGATACAGACAATATATGAGGGCTGTCTGGAAAAAATCCAGCCATGCGTGCCTCTGTTTTTCATATTACATGGCTGGACACTTTCTGGACAGCCCTCGTATGTGTCCATGTTAATGGCTCCTGAAACTTAGTTTAGGATTAGAGACTGGGATGAAGTAAGGTAGAAGGAATTGGGTTTTGTTCCTTAGCATGGCCTGTGCGGCAGGTACGTGACTTCCTGTGGATTAACAACTCACACAGAGAGCTCTCAATCACTGCTGCTGGTGGTGATGATCGCTTATCAACACTTTGGTTGGAAGAAAGCCTTTCAAATAATTTAAGGAAAAGAAATCTTCATCCTCATCTATGTGATCAACAGGGGTTCATTTAACCAGAAAGCAAACTGGTATTTTAGATGGATTCTAAGTAAGCATGCGCACTTGTGTATATGTAGTGAGTGCTTTTAATGTACCACATCTCATTCAAACTACATAGTCAACCAATGAGTCTTTTTTAGTATAAGCTCAAAAGCATATAAGAAAGAAGGGATGTATGTGGCAGGTCCATAATTCATGAGGAATATTTCCACAAGCCACATGAGAAATACCTTTCTTCTCACCTTCAGCTCACACCTTGGCCTTTTGAACTAATTGTTGCAACATGGAGACCCTATGCCTCAGCTGTGCTACCCTGGGCTTCAGGTACTCAAATATTGACAACTTCCAAAGCTATGTGTAGAATGAGGAGATAGAAACAACAGGAGAATTCGGAGTAAGCTGTAGGTAACATGGGGTTAAAGCCAAAAAGTTTTGCACATGCCAATGCAAAACATGACAAATGGGCCACCCATCTGAGTAAGTGTTTTAACTATTGCTAATAACAGGATGAGATCATTTGAAAACGATCACATTGGCATGCACCCACACATGATGTAGTTTTCATATTTTCCTCTTTTTTTTTTTTTAGAGGGAAGAATCTTTCAGTTTGGAGGAAATGTCAATAGAAATATCCAAAGCTAAAATGCCAAGAGAAAAATAAAAGTACTGAAACAAAAAAAGCAACCAAAATAGAATGCTAATGACTGGGGGACAGCTACAAAGGGTGTAACATATGCACAAGGGGAATTCCAGAAAAAGAAAGAGAGGAGGAAGAGAGAGACAGAGAGGTGGAGAGAAAGAGGAGAAGAAATATTTGCAGCAATAAGGACTGAGAATTTCCCCAATATTAATATCAGACACGAAACCACAGATCCAGGACGCTCTGAGAACAAACACGACACATGCTTATCACGTTAGCCCTTTTACATTCATTTCTATGGTATTTGATCAATGTCTGTCTCCCACACTAGAGTGCACATTCCAGTTTAGCACAAACTTTATTTTTTGCTCATAATCATGTTCCCTGACTACGTCACAGTGCCTACCCTTTACATGGGTGTTTAATAAATACTTGTAGCATAATTAAATGTTTAAGTTTTGACCTCATAATTAGGAAGGAGGTTTCAGATGAAAAGTGTGTAAATGTAATTCCTCTCTTTCCTGTCTACACGAAGACGAGAGTGATTCCCCAAGCAGAGTTGGCGAGCTGTGGTTTGACACTCATCTTGAGGTTACCCTGACTTAGTTCAGTGTCATCTTGTACATTTACCTGCATTTCTTGAACATTTCTAGCTCTTCTAAGACAATGTATCCTGTATCTGTTAGCTTTCATTAATACTATTCCAAATATAGTGTTTAGTTCCACGTGTGGAAAATATGAAATACTTGATCGCAAGTCAGCCAGTGGATGTAGAAAACTCCTGACTGGTGATGAGGGTGGGGGAATGGGGTAGTTTACCTCAGGACCCAAACTTGGTGGATTCGTGCCCTACTTTTGCTACTAGCTCGAACTGTGTTTACTTGACACCTGAATCTCTTTCTGCTTTTCCAAAAGTAGACACAGTATTAAAGGTACCTATGGCACAAAATTACTGTGAAACTTGTATGGGGAAATGTCCCTGGAATTACATTTTAACCTGTACAATGACACAAATGTGCATACTTCTCTCAATGTGCATAGAGTTGGAGTGGATCCTAAACTAGGAATGGGAGTGTGGAGGAGCTTTTGGCACAGTCTTACAGTTTATGGGTAACTACTTTTTATAGTGCATTTCCATCATGTTTATGCAGTTGTTTCTGAAATGAATAATGGAGTGGTTACAAAGACAACATATTTAAAAAAGAAAGAAAGAAAGAAAAGAGGCAAAGCACTTAGAAAATCGGGCACGTAACCAGCCAGTAGGGAGTCTGTGGTTAGCACTTCTCAGCTTCCTGGAAATCCCAAACTTCCCCCCATGCTCTCTGACTCTCCTAACGCTCTTAACCAGGGCTGCCTGGTTTCCTGCTGGCCGGATATGACGTCCTGCGATTGTGACGCAGCGCTCCCTACGTGCGTGCTCAGTTGTGAGGTCACACGCCCTCCGGTATATAAAGGGGGACTCGGAAGCCCCCGCTTCAGTTGCGCTCGGCGGTGAGACACGCTTCGCGCCGTGGCCCCGGGCTTCCCCATCAGGGTGGCGAGCAGCCCGCTGCCCGCCAGTGCCTTTGTGTCCCCGAAGAGCCGAGGGCAGAGAGGCCAGAGAGGAGCCATGAGCGTCCTGTTGCTTCTCCTGGGTGGCGTTCTGTTCGCCTGCATGGTTGTCGTCTGGACAAACTCGTATCAGGTAAAGTGCGTAAGAGAGTGTGGAAGGAGGTGAGGCTGAGTGCATACATGGAGGGGGTGGGGTCTGACAGAGTAGGGAGATAGTAAAACGGGGGTGAGGGGAGGCCCCTTCCTTCCCCTTCTTCTCTTGGAAGAGCCCCAGGTATTTCTTCGTCACCCCCACACTTCTCTCATCTGAACCAGTGATTTGACAGCTTGTTCTGATGTCGCATGCCCCAGGTCACCAGGCCATGGGGTCAGCCTGTCACCCACCTGGGAGGCACAGTTGAGGGCGCCCACTCCCCACCACCGCCTCCCATTCTAAGAGTCTGTGTCCTCTCTCTTTTCTTCTCTGCTTCTGCTACCCTGTGTTTCTGGTTGCAAATTCTCCCTCGTATTTTTCTGTTCGGCCACCTTTGTAGGAACTTTTGGGGCATTCACGAATAATTTAGCCAGAATGTGCTGTTCCTGGTTATATTTAAAGTTGTAAGTGAAGTGCTTTTAAGTAAGCGTCAGAATCCCAGTACAGACGCTTACTTGCCCAGGAAATAAATGTTAAGGCAATGATACAGCATTTTATTTTATTTATTTTTAAGGATATGGCATTTTATCATTAAAAAGACACTGTCATATAATTTTTTCCTCATTCTGTGATTGGGAAAAATATATTTCCAAATTAATACAGTCATTCAATAGATTTTTAATCTCTAATTCTTGGGGGGAGAGCAATAAGTTTCTTTTGGTAACCAAAACTAAATATGTTGTTACTTGGTAGAATTTGTAAATTACTAAACTCAGTAAACTACATATTTGTAATTTCCTCCCCTTACAGATAAACACTGATGCCATGTCAACAAATTCAACATGTCTTGCAACGCCCTCCTCTTTGACTGGGCCAACTGAGAACAATAGTAGTAAGAGTCTTACAGTCAATAGCGTCTCTCAGGACATCATGCTAAATTGCCCACACTCAGTAACCACGCAGGTGAAAATATTGGCAATCCTCAGCATCTTGGAATACCAGCTGACTGAAATGGAACACATGGTTGTTGCCAAAGGGTTAAAGTCTGTGTTACTTAAACACAAACCCGCCGGAATGCTAAGGGATTGTACTGACGTTGGACACAAACATTAAAGGCACTTTGAGTGTATTCATTTGATTATATGTGTTTATTCCAAGTGAATTGTTTAAAAGGAGGGAGGATATCAAGTCAGATACAAAATCCAGACATTTATCAATTTGCTTATTCACATTTGAAGAATTGATTTGATGTTGCTAATATACAAGGGCTGTCCAGAAAGTATCTAGCCACGAAGTATGAAAAATAGAGGCATTTAGGGCTGGATATTTTCCGGACAGCCCTTGCATATTTTACCGGAGAAAGAAGGAACACACAATAGAGAAAGAAAAGTCATTCAAAAAATTTCCTTTTTAAATAAGCTTGACTAAAAAGAATATAATTGAGATATACCGATTTTAATTTCACTCAAATGTGAAAAAAGATTTTCTCTCGTGCTCCAAATTTGCATTAAAGTAAACAGGACTGGATGCACTTTCCATTATGCAGAATACTCTTTCTAACCATTGTGGAATCTGTGTACTAGTAGTAAGAGCCATCACTGAGCATTCTAAACGATGCCAGCACTTTGCTAAGATCTGTGCTTTACACACTTGTGAAAGTAGGCACACACACTCTTCGCTAGTCTTTGTATTCAGCTCTTCAAGGAGGCTTCTTCCCCATCACCACCACCCCCACCTCCAATTAGACATTATTTTATTAGAAATGTACCTCAATCCTTCCTGAATTGCAAGAGTCACCAATAGAAAATGGAATGTATTTGTCTACTTGGTGAAAAATCCACACCTCGAATAGCCCCAAAATATAATGGTGGAATGCATGTGATGTGATTTGGATTAAACTTAAGAAAAAGGTATTTCTAAGCTCCAGTCACCCATCCATTTCATACATTTTATGAAATCCTGTGTAACTGAGGAATTAACAACCTGTGAGAGTTCACTAACAGCATTTGACCTACCCTCAAAGCAAATCCTCAAAATATCTAACATGAGTTCATCTCACGTATATATGTGCATAACTCAGATTGTTCAGTTACAGGCCAACCTACTTATCTACCTTCAGGCTTCCTCCCCCACCCCCAAGCAAATTACCAGTAGAAATAAAAGAAAGACCTTTAACACTTTCTTCTTTAGTTTTTGATCAAAAGAGAAGGAAAAGTAAATTAAAATGTGTAAGAAATTAAGGTTCAAAATGATTTGTTTTATTCCTTACTTGATAAGAACAAAAGTCAGCAGTGGGACATGGGGTTCTTAGGGTGACAGGTGAGGATCTAAACCAGTGTATACTGGGAAGTTTCAAAAACCAAAGAAAGGGAGGTCTATACAGATGTTGAATATATTTTCATGTGATTATTGGCCATTCGTATATTTTTAAAGAAATGTTTATTCAAGTCCTTTGCCCATTTAAATTTTTTTCTTCTGTTGGATATTAATCTTATATCAGATATATGATTTGCAAATATTTTTTATCATTTTGTGGGTTGCCTTTTCACTTTGTTGATAATGTCATTTGATTCACAAAAGTTCTTAATTTGATGAACTCCAATTACCTATTTTCTGTTACCTGTGCTTTTGGTGTCTTACCTAAGAAATTACTGTCTAATCTAATATTATGAATCTCTCCCCATATGTTTTTCCCCAAAAGTTTTATAGTTTTAGTTCTTATGTTTAGGTTTTCAGTTCATTTTGAGTTAATTTTTGTATACCGTGTAACATTAGGGTCTAATTTCATTCTTTTGCATGTGGATATTCAGTTTTCTTAGCACCATTTGTTTTAAAGACTGTCGTTTCCCCCACTGAATGGTCTTGACACCTTTGTTAAAGAATATTTGACCAAACATGCAAGGGTTGATTTCTGGGTTCTGTATTCTATTACATTGGTCAATATGTTTGCCTTTATGCTAGCGTCACACACAGTTTTGGTTACTACAGCATTGTAGCAAGTTTTGAGACAAGGTAGTATGAGTCCTTTAACTTTGTTTTTCTTTTTCAAGATTATTTTGGTTATTTAGTGCTCCTTGAGCTTCCATATAAATTTTAAGATGGATTTTTCTAAAAAAAAAAAAAGTCATTGAAACTGTAGATGACTTTAGATAGTATCGGCATCTTAACAATATTAAAATTTCCAATCCATGAACACAAGATGTCTTGGCATTTACTCATTTCTTTCATTTCTTTCAACAATGTTTTGCAGTTTGTAGTATAACAGTGTTATGCGTTCTTAGTTAATTCCTAAATAGTTTACGACTACTTTGTTTTTCCATCACAGTGAAGAGCTTTATTTATGTCACACTACTTGAATGTGAGAGCTCTGATGTGTGTGCATCTGTTTACTTACGTACTCAGACATACACACTCTACTTTCCCAGGTAAAGCTACTATTCATAAAATTCTACCTGATACTGATCAACTTCTGTGAAAGCACATCGCTGATCTTAGGAAGAGAGAGGGAAGCTACATGATTTCAGGTCAGAACAGGAATAGATGTTCAGCAACAGTTCTGTATGGGAAGCATCTAGTTAGCACTTGATTATTTTGGGCATTCAGTCATTTCCATGTATTCCTTAAAGCAGCTTAGGGGAAATGTCCCCTGAGAGGTTGAAGTGGTCACTTGATCCCAGATGATTCTAAGATATTCCACCTGGTTATCTTTCCTCTCTCCTCAAATAATCAACCTGGGTTGAGGCATGACCATTTATCACTCTAGAAGTGACATTTTCTAAGGTCAAGGCTTTATTCTAATAAAAACTAGCTGTTGGACCACCAAATGAAATGCTGTGGCTGGGAAGAATACAGTTGATTGTTTGTTTGTTTGTTTGTTTAGGAATCTTTAGAGTCTTATTAGCTAAATCAGAAACAGACAGAAAAGCAGTTGCTAGGATATCAGGAAGCCATTTAGCTTATCATGTCTCCATCCTGAGTCTTTTGCAATGACATTATACTTACTTCCTCTGAGGAGATATAGCCAATACTATGTTCACAAATCCAATACTTTGTGTTTTAATGGGTAAAGAGAGGGAGCTCTCTGAATAATGCAGATTTATAAAAATAAAAGCCTTAATCATTTGCCTATGTCAGGCAAAATGTGGAATATATAATCTGATTAATTTTCTTATTTATGTCATTATGTATGTGAGACAATCAAATAAACTCATTTTCCTTCATTTAGTGTCCTTTCAGCTTGAGAAATGGTGTACTTTATTTAATGCACTGTTGGGAAGCAGAACAATCTCTTCTAATTTCCTGATTTCAGTTCCCCTCAACAAACATTTGCGGAGCACCTACTGTGTGCCAGGAACTGCATTTTAAAATTTAAGTGAGTCAGATTTAATATTTCAGTAGTGCATTTTCATGACTTTATACCTTTGTCAAACAATTATGAATGTACATATTTACTTGAAAGGCTAATGGCATCATAACAGGCATGCAATTTCAACCCAGCTGCATGACAATTAAAACAACTGAAGTTGATTTTGTCAAACTTGGCCCTTAGATGGGAAGTGATTTTCATGCTAGCTTACATGCCAGAACTGAAGCTATTTGCTCCAGCCTTGCCTTCCTCAGAAATAGCTGAATCCTGGGCCTTCTGTCTGGAGCTCTTGAGTCAACTTTAGTGTTGAATAAATAAAGCCAGATTTTTGTCTGTATGCTCATGTGGGTGTGCTGCAAGTAGCAAAAATAGATGCAGGAAGGCATACTGCCTGCCTGCCAACCCTGAGGTGCTTGTAGCAGGCTTTAAGTGTCTGAATGCTAAAAACCCTACACATTCCTGATATTTGTTGTTGCCGTCATTTCCTAGAGTCCCCACCTGTTTCTTGTGTTCTGGGCTTTCTACCCTTCCCTAATCCTATGATTTTTGCTCCCTACCCTGACTCCAACACATTGGGCATTCTGTCTAACCCGTTTCCTTTTGACATTGACCCTGGATCACTTTGCCATATTAGGCCAGCATCTTACTATTTTTGTTTGAGCAGTTTACATACCACAGATGGGCCCTTCTAAAACCTATTTGCTCCAAAACCAGAAGGCTAATAAAGACCCAGTTCAATGAATAAGCTTTGAAATATCCTTCCAAGTCTTGTTATATCAAGTACAGGCAAAATGGTGACGGTCAAAAAGGTTCCTGGTAACATGGTCCCACTTCTCACTCTAAATCTCATGCCTTCCTATTTTGCTCCAAACACCTGGTATCCTCAGCCTGCTCATATTTCTCCTTTTTCGAGTAGACAAATGATAGTTTCATTCACATTCAGGCAACAGAGCCTTATGTGACAGTTCTTTTAGGCAGGTTTGCATTTGAAAAACTAAAGGAATAAGAAAATCTTCAAAAGGCAGAATGTATATTTAGTAGGAGAATTTCATTCATCAGGAGATAAAATAATTATGGATGGGGGTGCTGTCAAGATGCTCCACAAATCACAGTATAATGGCTCAGCAGCTTTCAGCACTCTGACAAAGCACTTTAGCAGGCTTTCAAAGACCCACAGGTGAGGGGAGATTGCCAGGCCATGACTCCAGCAGGGCCATAACTTGGCCCAGTGGATGCCCAATCTTTACTGAGAAGAGACTTCCCTGGCATGTTATATCTAGAACTGTCTTTTAAAATAAAATTATCTTCTTTTAATTATAAAATAAAACATATACAAATACGTATTATAAATTTAAAGTAATAAAAATAAGAGAAACATACATATACCCGCCACCAATCCTAAACAATTAAACATTAACAGTTTCTTTGATGTCCCCTCTAAGCCCCTGCCTAGTAGTTTTCTCCTCCTCCCAACAAAGGAAGCTAATATCCTGAATTATGTAGTCATCATCCCAATGCTTTTCTTCATAGTTTTTCTACATATGTATGTACCTCTTAAAAATATATATTAATAGTTTAATTTTTATGTCTTTGACTTTATATAAACAAAACCACCTTGTATGTATTCTTCCATGGCCTGTTGTTCTGGTTCATTCATTTTCTCTGCTTTGTAAAATTCCACTGTGTGATTACCACTATTAATTTATTCTCCTATGTTTGGACATTGTGACATTCCTGTTTGCTTGCTTGATTGATTGATTGTTTTTAGCTGCTATAGCAGCTCCTGTGAATATGTTTTCTGGGACACATTTCTAGTAATTTTTTCAGAGTCTATAATAGAAGTTTAATTGCTGGGTCACGTGTTAAGCATAGGTACTACTATACTAGGTAATGCCAAATGGTTTTCCACAGTGCTTGTACCAACTTAGATTCCATTACAGTGTAAAGGAACTAAGTTCAGAAGGGTCTTTGTGGAAAATAAATACCAGTGGTAATTATGCTACTCAACAGCCACATTTATCAGCAGAGTAACACTCCCTGACCTAGCTATCTAGGTCTGCACCCTATTTAGCTTCTTATCTCATGGCTGTAAACTAAGGGAACACTCCATCATTCAGAAAATCACACTGTATAAAAGTCCGTGAAAAGGCATAATTTATTTTATGCATTATAACCATGAAAAGGAAAAAGAAAAAGGTAGATTATTGAAGAGACGGTAAACACAACATACCCCCCCATCTTCTTCCATCCATTGCATAATTTGGCTTTTATTTCTATGTTTTTCATTTTGTGACCAAAATTTTGTGTGTAAATGATGATTTTTAATAAGAATTTTCAAATAAATTAAACTACAAAAAACAATAGATTGAATACCCATGTGTTCACCACCCAGATTTGATAAATGTTAACATTTTGCCTATTTTCTTAAAGATAGACAGATAGGTAGAAAGAAAAATAATTCTGACACTATCTACCCGGATATAGGATCATATCCCATAGGTCACGGGCTCAGTCCTACGAGACTGCTAACCCCCAACCCCCATGTCAGATGTCAATCTCAAGTGCAGGCTGTCACCTGTGCTTCTGACCAGCTGGCTATATATTCCCTATAGAACCTCCTTAGGTTCGATTAATTTGCTAGGGCAACTCACAGAACTCAGAGAAACATTTTATTTACTAGATTATTGTTTTAACAACCAGATGAAAGTGATGCATAAGGCAAAGTATGTGGAAAGAGATGGAACTTCCATGCCCTCTCCAAGGTCCCCCCAACCCCACCCCGCACTGTCCCTAAATCTCCAAGTGTTCACCAACTCAGAAGCTCTCCTAACTGTGTCCTTTTGGGTTTTTATAGAGGCTTTATTAAATAGGCATGATTGATTAAATCATTGGCTATTGGCGATTGAACTAAATCTCCAGCCCCATTCGTCTCCCTGGAGGTCAGGGGTGTAGGACTGAAAGCTCCAACCCTCTAATTACACGGTTAATTCATTGACAGTCAGTTCCCATCCTTAGGTCATTTCCAAAACTCACTGTATTAATGTAAAAAAGGATACCTTTATGGCTTTCATCACTTAGGAAATTCCAGGTGTTTTTAGGAGCTCTGTGTCAGCGACAGCATGAAGACCAAACATATGAGGGCTGTCTGCAAAAAATCCAGCCATGAATGCCTCTATTTTTCATATTACATGGCTGGAAATGTTCTGCACAGCCCTTATATTTCTTATTATAAGTCATCATATCACAGATAGATATGAAATAAAATATTTTAATTGAAAGTAAAACCCCTATGTAATCAATCTTCTCCTATCCCATTCTAGCCTCACCTCTCTCCAGAGAAGTAACCTTTTTCTTGAATTGTTGTGTATCCTTCCTTTTCATGTATAAGCACAAATGTATGGGCCCAAGGACCATGTATAATTTTTCATTCATTTAAAATATTTATATAAATTATATCACATTATATTTATCACTTGGTACAATCCTTTTAAATTCAACATTAGGTTTTTTACATACTCTCATATGATTCCATTATGTGAACAGACCACCATTTATTTATTCATTCTTCTATTTATGTGGGGTATTTATTTTTCTTCTTGTACTACTTTTCACTTTTGCGAGTGAAGGGAAGCAAAATTTCGCCACCCTGAAGTTGCCTTTGGGGATATTGATTTTAAGCTGTTTATTAAAAAACAAGCCTCTGAAAAAACATTTGCCCCCACCCACTTTGCTCCCCAAGAGATTCAGACACAAACTTGCTTCAGGAAGGAAACCTTAGAATGCTGCCTTAGCCTGATTTGAATTAAGTGTGGTAAACAGCAGAGCTTCAGGCAGGCAGCGTTACCTGGATACCCACTGTGTCCCATTGTTTCTGAGTTGCCTAGCGAGAATTTCCCTGCCATGCACGTTCTGTTCTTTCTCAACTACCTAAAATTGCCCTTTCTCACTTCTGAAAGCTCATACTCCTTCCTCCTTCTCTCCTTTGTCCAAAGATGTCTTACATACACAAGGTCGCCTGGCTGTCTTTGGAACTTGCATACTTAACATAAACTTGCCGTGTTCATCTATTAAAATATTTTATTTTTTCCTGTTAATCTGTCCCTGTCAATTTGATTATTAGCCCAGCTAGAAGAACTTAGAAAGTAGGAGGAAAAGTAATTATATTTTTAGCTCCCACATAAACAACACCGCAATGATGATAGCAGTGTACGTCCACAGGTATGTTTTTAATGCAATACCCAGAAGTGGAATGGGATGTTCACAGTGCGTGAATTTTCACAATTTCCAAGTGTCAATGTTTATTACTTTACAACTGGTTGCCACATGGCTCTCAAACCTGACTGTGCCAATGTACATTTTCTCTAGAAGTGTATAAACATTCATGTTTTCCTCTCCTCACCAACACTTCCTTCATCAGAGTTGTAGATTCTGAGGGAATGAAGGGTAGTGGTTTGAGAAGAGGCTAGAAAGCAGGCAGGGACTAGATCACTAAGTGACTCACATAACAGACTAGGGAATTCGGATCCGATCCTGAGAACCCATTGAATCAGGAGAATGTTATGATCAATCTTCCCTCAGAAAGATCACAGGAGGCAATGTAGAGGATAGATTGGGACAAGAAAGTAGGCTTTAAGGAAGGCCTTTGCAGGAGGTAGATGGAGGGTTACCCACATTTTACTTACGTCATTGCATCTCTTTATTTTGTTTTTCAATGAAAAGAATAAATGCTCATTCCCACGTTAATTGATTTTCTTCCCTTAGCTCTTCAAGGTCATGAAGCTCTAGCCTAAAGGAAAAGAGAACAGGTTTGGTACCATTATGTGGCAGTTTTATGAAGGACACATTTTGTGCAGAAAAGACATACAGCCTCTGTCAATTGCACAAATCAATAAACACACCTTTATTGCTAATTACCATTTTCTTTTTGTGCTACTGTTTGCCAAATGGCAATGAAAGCTGAAACACAGATGCTCATTAACATCCTGCTTGATTTACTGATAATTCAGCGCTGACAATTTAATAAGTTTAGGACTCAACCCAAAATATTTGTCACCGCATTTTGAGGGCAGTGTCTTTTCTTACCTCCTGAACTGAACAACCTGTCCAGTTTTGTAAAAATTGTACCAAAATGTTAGTGTTTGAATATATACTGGATATTTTTAACAAAGAACTCAAAACACTCTTAGTCTTCAATTTCCATTCTCAATAAACTCTGTGAACAACAAAGAGGTTTTACAAACCCCATTTGCCATAGGAAAAACTGGGGGGGGGCATACCCAACTGATGTTTACACTTATTTGACTTGTTATTAGGGTTGAATACAGACAGCAAAAAGTGTTGACTTCTTTGTCTGAGAGACAAGAGACTTCACCCCTGCCCAGTTTTATTGAGGTATAATTGACATAATTTTGTGTTAGTTTTAGGTGTACAACATAATGATTCAATATATGTATGTGAGCACAAAATGATTAGCCCAATAAGTTAACATTCATCCCCTCACATAATTATAATTGCTTTTTCTTGTGATAAGAACTTTTAAGATTTATTGTCTTTGCAACTTTCAAATACACACTGCAGTATTGTTAGCTGTAGTCACCATGTTGTGCAATACACCCCAGAACTTGTTTATCTTATAACTGGAACTTTGTACCTTTTGATTACCTTCATCCATTTCCCCCACCCCAAACCCCAACCTCTGGGAATCACCCGACAGCAGGCAGGAAGGTAGATGTGAGCAGGAGAGGGGAACGTGTCCAGGTCCATTATCAGCTGCCTCTAAATTCAAAGGAAAGCAAAGAAAGGAACTTGCTTGTCAGGAGGCCCATTAACAGGTATCCCTAAATTAAGGAGGAAAGGAATGCAAAGGAAGGAATTGGCCTGGTGGGGGCCCCCAACTAGATACCCCTAAAATAGACAAAATCCTCAGGAAAGAAATGCAGAATAAGGAATCAGCCCTGGCCCGTGATCAGCTATCCTCAAATGGGAAAGATAAGATGATGAGAGAAATGCAGCACACAGGGGAAACAGCCCCCCAAGTCCTGCTTCCTGGAACCCTGCTATTAAGAATATGTAGCTTTGCTTCTTTCAAATAAGTCACAAAGGAGGGAAGGGGGAGAAACTTCCCCCTACAGGTATAAAACCCCCAAACAATGTAAGAGGGGGCTGCCCAGCTCTTGAGTCAGCCAGCTCCACGTCTCGGAGTGTACTTTCCCTTACTAATAAATTCTTAACTTTTCTATATTTCCACAAACTGTCTCTTCACTGAATTCTTTCCTTCCAGAGGCAGGAGCTGAGGAGGAAAATGCCATTTCATGGTAACACACCAATCTGTAAGAGACTTTTGCAAAATGGGGTTTTACTTGTGGATACCTTGTTGGAGAAACATTGAATGGGATATAATGAACTCTTTTTGAACCTATCTTAAATGGCTGGTCTATTGTGAGACCTTCACATTTATTCATGTGGGAGAAGGAGTCCCAGAGCAGGCCTCAGCAGATGTTCCTGAGATAATTAGAAAGACCCCAGCCAAAAACATCACTCCCTTTATTATTCATTGTTCTTGGTATTTTGTTCTGTACGGTGAAGATAAGAGATAGTTTCATATTGGCCAATTTGGAAATCCACTGGCATTTAGTAACCCCATATTTTACACTTGATTTTAGCCAAAAGGCCGAGAGCCCCATATATTAAAATATTTTTCTTTGGTTTATTCTTTGGTTTGTCCATTAAATCCTCCTCTCACACTTAAGCACTTAACACAAGACCATTAATCCCTATTGGATGTGGTGAACATAGAATCACTGGCTAGATTTCTCTGGTTCAGGATATACCAAGATATATACAGTGGTTGGTTAATAGTTGCCAACAGTACGCAGTTGATGTTTTCATCTAAGACATTTTTTTAAAAATGACTACATATAAGGCCCAAATGATATAGGCACTTGTACATATCAGGGTAGGATGGTGGTGATAGTAGTGGTAGCCTAATTTTTATAGATTATTTTCTACAACTAAAGTCTTTAATTGGGACTTTGATTTGGGATTTTCCTTTTAACAAAGTTACTAATGGATGCTAAGCCTGTTTTACCTTTTCCTTTGTGTACAACCATTATGAAATGGCAAAGAAGAGACAGATGACACCCCATCTCTGAGCACCCTCAGACACACAAAAATAATCTGCAAATGTTCATATTATAGAAGCTTTATTGGTAATAGCTCCAGAGTGGAAACAAACAAAATGTCCTATAATGGGTAAATGGTTATACAAAGTGGTATATTTATACCATGACATTCTACTCAGCAATACAAAGGAACAAGCTATTTATAACATGTAACAACTTGGGTGAATCTCAAATACATTATGTTGAGTTTAAAAAGGATAATTTCAAATTTTCATATCCTATATGATTCCATTTATATAATTTCCTTGAAATGACAACATTATAGAGATGTAGAACAGAGTAGTAGACGCTAGGGTTAGCTATGGTAGTGGGTGGCGTGGGGGAAGTGTGACTATAAAGGCATAACCCAAGGGATCTTTGTGGTGACATGATAGTGCTGTATCGTGATTCTGGTGGTGAGTACATGTGATAAAATTACATGGTACTAATGTCATTTCTGGTTTTGATATTATTACTGGAGACTGGGGTCTTCTCGGCGCATGTCCAGGTCCTTCGTGTCCCAAACAAAGAATTGAGTGAGACATGAAAATGAAGCGATAGAAGAGTAGTTTATTAGAAAAGAAGAGTACATTCCAAAGAGCAAGGAGCAGGCCTGAGCAGGAAGGAGAGTGATTCAAGGGCATTGAATGGCAAGGGGAAAGTACACTCCTAAGCGGAAGGAGGGGGCTCCAACAGGCAACCATTTTCTTTAGTTGAAATAAGTCATGCCCATCTGGGTGTGGGACCTGTTGATTGACAACTTTGATCGACAAGGGGACCATTATGTTACCTTTTCTCACTGCACATGTTGTTTCCCAGAATTCAGTCTATTATAATGGTATTAATGGACTTCTGGGCATATGTATGATGTTACAATGATGGCAAAATGAGGCTCATGTGCAATGAAGGTCGTTGTAACTCTTACTGCGCAGACGTCAGGAACTGGCTCTATTGTACCCTCTAACTTCCTTGTATCAGTTAACTTTTTGCCTGAAATTTTCCTGTGGCTGCTTAACCACAGGGGTGGGGATTACTAATGAAAGTGTGGTATCAAGGTGGTGAGTATTCCAGCAGGGCCAGTCCCATGGGAGAGGTCCCAAGATCCCCCTATTCTACCTTCCTGCGTTGTTTTCTTTTGAGAAACATGATCCCCACAAGTCTCTATGGGAAGGTGTGGGACTGGAGGTTTCATCTTCTGTACCTGCTTCCTATTGAAGATGGTCGTTGTCCCTACCTATTGGGGATTCATGGAGCTCTCACCCTATCTGGTCTAAAAGGGGAAGGGGTCTCAAGATCTGTCTGGGAAGCCATGTTGAGTTCTTTGCTCAGGATAAACTGGAAGCCTTGCTGGGGTACCACTTACATCTTAATGGCCCCTAGATGAGAAGAAATTAATTTAGTTAATAGTTTAAAAGCATTGGTCCAAGAAGCAGGCCCCAAAGTCCCTATCACTGGGTGGGTTACCTGATGAAAAGTCCATTGAGCCCCAGACCTGTTGACTTCTGGCCTAGCTGGTTATTTAGGTGTTATCACCTATCCGGAGTCTGCAAAGGCCTGGAAGGGATCCTGGCCTGCAGTGATTGTAATCACCAAGTTGAGGACATGAATTAAAAGTTTCAGAGTAGTTATCTATTGCAGAAGGTAGGAGAGTTTTTATGATTCAGGCTAGTGACGGTCTATTGCTTAAGCTTTAGAAGCCAGAGAGGGTTGATTGAGAAGATAACTAAGACTATGCACTAGGGAAGAGGTGAAGCTGAAAGCTGAAGAACTAGGGAAAAGGAGACCAGAAGTTCTTATGGGGGGTTTCTTCATTTGGCCTGTAACAATTATTATGATTATCTACGATGTAACCACTGTGGGACTGGGTGAAACATACCTGGGACCTCTCTTCCTCTCTTTGCAACTTCCTATGAATCTATAATGATTTCAAAATAAGAAGTTAAGAAAATAAAACACAAATTTTTCAAAACATAAATGAATTCTAAAAAACAGAACAGTTTCTTGAAAGCATTATGTTCAAACTATAGTTTTAACCAAAATACAGAGAGTATTTAAATGCTATCCTAATTTCAGATGGAAAGTATTACGTGCCAAAAATTATTCAGTCATGGTTAATCAAGTGAATTTGCTTAAACAAATGTTTTGCCTTTTTTTTTTTAAAATCTGGTCCAGGAGTATGAGCATCCGCTGATTTTGTTTCTTCACTTAGGACTATTCACATAGAACCTGCCACCTTACTCTAATTTGAGAAAGTGTAGAGCATGAATATTAACCAAGATCTCACCCACACTGGCAAAGCAATCCTACCCACAGCGGGATGGGAGGGACTGGATCATAAATTTATGCTGAGTGGACAACATGATGTCACCAGGTGGCAGTAGAGTATTACGACTGCCTGTCTAAGAACTACATTAGAACTGAAACAACTGCTACAAAAAAAAAAAAAACTACTAAATCTCTGGGTATCCCTCATATATTCTAATATTACTATAACATATATTTCAATCCCATAAAATATATATTTAAGTTTGAGCAAAGAATAATAAAGCCATTTAAGGTACATAAGCTTGGGAATTAGTTTGGCTCACTCAAACTAAGAGACTTGGGGTCACAGATTGTTACGTGCCATTAATATATGAGTCTTCTGTGGATACCTGAAACTGATTTTTAAATCCTCAAACATTAAGGATTTACTATACTAAGTTTAGGGGGAGGCATTTGATTAAGAGATTAGTTTTCTCTTATTTCAAGTGTAAGAAATAGAATTCTGTATTAACTATCTAATGAACAACTTTAATCGGTAAAGCATATGTCTTTTAGGGAAAATACTTGAAAATGTATCAGTGCTCATGTTCAATTAATTACATAATGACTTCAGTAAATGCAGTTATTAAAATGCTTATAGAATGATAAATTGCATTAATAATGATACCTGGGAACTGATGAAGCCTATCGGTTGGAGCATATGTCTGAATATTTTAAAAGACTAACAGAAATTTGTGAAGTACAGTTCAAGGAACTGAGTCTTTTTGTTCTGATTAAAAGTAAAGAAACATATAATAGCAAACTTTAACTCTCCACAAGGGATTTGCTTTGTGTTTTTCAAGAAGACTAGAAGAGGTGGAAGAATGTAGAAAGGCCGATTTCAGCTCAGCTTAGGAGAAAACATTTGAATGAATAGACCTTTGGTCTAACCTTGGTATAGTCTCCAGAAGACACTCAAACCCAAGTTTCCTGTCAGTGGTACTGCAATACTTAATACTCAATTTTTTATTTTCTCTTTTTGTTTTAAATTCTTCTACCCGATCTATACTTGATAATAAAAATAGCTAACATATTTTGAGCTCTGATTATTTGTCAGGTACTTTCCTAAGTGCTTTTCATGTCTTCATGTATCAGCTATTGATCGAACAATCAAAAAGTACAAGGAAGAATTGTGGGTACTGGGAAACAGCAACAAATAGAAAGAATAAAGTTCCTCTCTTGCAGCTTGCATCCTACTGGAAGAAGGGAAATGATAAATGATAAATGATGTATCAGGTAGTGAGTGATAAGTGTTATGAGGGAAAATGAAGTAAATTAAGGAATAAAGTATGATGGTGAGGGATGGTATTTTGCATTGGGAGGGTAAGGAAGCTCTCTCATTAGGTGACATTTGAGCATAGGCGACAGTGAAGTGAGAGAGAGCACCATGTGGATTTTTAGAGGAGGGATGTGTTAGGTAGAGGAAACAAAAGATGCAAAGGCACTGAGGCTGGAGCTTGCATGGCATGTCCAAGAGCTTGCATGCCTTTGATTGTCGCCTAATCTGCTTCTTCATCTTGCACACTCTCTCCCATTCTTGAAATATGTCAGCCATACTTGCTTTTGTTTTGTGTGCCAACAAATCCTCTCTCTGGGCGTTTTCATGTCTGTATTTTTTGCCATGAGCACCATTCCTCTCATTTTTGACCAGTTATCATCCCCTACTCATCTTTTAGGTATGGCTTTTAATGATAGTCTTCCTCTAAGAGGTTGCCCTTGAATTCTCAGGACTAGGTTAGATGTAGCTGCTCTTAGACCCTATAGCAAAGGCGATCATATAACTAAACCCCTAAACAAGGACATGTTTGAAAATGAAAAGAGATGATCCAACAGATGTAACTCTTACCCATAACAGTCTAGATTTTCCAATTGGAAAAGTTGTCACTTTTCACACAGTATAATGATTTTAGTTTGCTTTTATTTATCCCCTACAAGTAGGGTGCTCCACAAGGGCAAGAATCTTATACTCGGAGATGTTGCTCATGTTTTTATCCTGCAGGGCCTTCTAAGTGTCGGGCAAAACATGGCTCCTCAATAAATTTTGTACTCAATAAATGAATGGATCTAGAGGGATCCCAGAAGAGAGAGTTAATTTTGGGAATGATTTTTTTCTTCTGCTCCAAAATAAATGATCATATGTGTAGTGGCATATAGTTTTTGTTTTTCTTTGGGTATCGGGTGGTCACGTGTGTGAGGGTGTGTGGTGAAGATTGTGAAGTTGAGCTAGGAGAGAGGAAAAAGAGGACAAAATTGCTTGGGACATGTTTCTTTCTCTTCGCAATTTTCTACTAACAACCAACTCTGTGTACTTGCAAACTTCAGTCTAAGGAAACTTTCTTTGAAAAAAAGACACCATAGAAATGTAAGGTATCAAAATTACTTTCACTTATGGGATCAATTTCACATCTGATACTAAAAATTACAGCCTATGATTTTCAGCCATTCCCTGAAACAGGATGTGAACTTCGCCATTATTTGATATAATTTCTCAAGTATGTCTGACATTTTCAGAGGCTTTACTAGTTGAGTTCTGCCTTCCCTTCCTTTCTCTTGGAGTCTTTATAGGTTTCTTTTCTATTTATCAGATGTCTCCAAATCACTTCACTCAGGTTGTTTTCCCCTCTACTTCAACTCGGTTGGATATTTCCAACCATCTGTGTACAAGCTTTTAAATGGGTATCTGGAGGCTAATATTTGCACATTCTAGTAAGAAATAATAATTAAAAAGTTATTTTCATAACCCTGCGGTGACTGAAGGAGACCATAGGTAAACTGCACTACATTTTTCCACATTTTAATGCAGCTGCATATCAATCAGAGTCTCACTTACTTGTAGATTTTGTTTCTCTGCTGGATAAATGCAGAGATTAGATTTCTCAATAAACAAAACGTAGAGATTCCTACAAGTCACTAAAGCCAGAGCAGATGTGTGAGCTCTAGTGCTAAATTTGTTGTTGGGCCTATGGCTCTTAAGCGAAGTTATTCTTCCTTATGATACGAGGGAAAATGGGATAGTGTGATAATTTGTCCTCAGAAAATACATACATGTTATAAAATTAATTACCGTCACTTCTACCTGGCTGAATATCCATACAGTAATTCACATAATCATCTACTGCCATGACAATGACCACTTCACTAATAATTACTATTTAAGACAGTAATGAAATGAAAATAAATGCTTTCCATTCTGTGGAAATAAAGAATACTTAAGTCAGGCTCAGTTCTAAAATATCATACAAAACCTTTAAAACACATAAGAAAAGATATAGAACAAGAACTTGATTATACTGCTTTGAATCACAGAAGTCAGATGTTTGATAAACACACAGACACACACACACACACACAATGTTGAACAAAACGAAGATAAAAGTATATGCACTACTTAACTGTTACTACAATTTTCACTTTCTATCCATTACATGGTACACACATTGTTATTTACTCATTGGGCATATGTGCTGATTGAAGCCAAGGAAAACAGTACAGAATGAGAAGCCAGTGGGGTCTATGAACGTACCTCGATTATCAAATGTGTAACATATACAGGCGAAGTAGAAGACGATCACCCTGCATACGAGTTGAGAAAGAATGGTCAGAAATGCAGAAACTCCCTGGGATGTAGAGCATACAGTTACGATGTTTTGTGTTGACTACTGTTCAATCATATATATATATAATACTTTAGTCGAAATTTTAAAAAAGGTGAGGGATTCTGCGCTGGCAAAAGTCATTTTACCTGCACTGTCATTAAAGTTCTTGGTGCTGTGAAAATGAAAGAGATGTATAGATGGGCAGTGAACATCGCTGATTAGAGGTCACATAAAATGTGAATTATAAGGTTTGTTTTCTTCAGTGGCACTGATGACAGTTACCAGATCCATTTTTATGGAGGAATGGGGTAGACAGCTAAATTGAAGTAGATGAGTGAGAGGTAACTAAATGGAGGCACTGTGAATGAGGGCCGTCGGCAAATTAGTCTTCAATAAGGTAAGGACAGCTCCTTTATCCTAACGGGGACAAAGGTGATTGGCCCTTTGAAGTCTCAAGGAAATGTGTGCACTTTGTGTTGGGAAAATGAGCACATTTCCTACCGAAAGTTTCTATCTTCTATTCTCCAGTCTCTGGAGCCTTCTACCTCTTTCCGCATAGGCACAGAATGATAGAGGGGGTTCGGAGATTTGAGGATAGTAGAGAAGTTTTGAAATAATGACTTAACCAGACAAACATGTAAGGATACTGACTAGTGTTGTAGTCCTACATGCAGAAGGTCATGGGTGTAACTTACACTGAGAGTCATTGAGTGGATGCTATGGCAATGATGGGCTATGAAATCAATGCTGGATAAGGGGCCGGTGACGAAAGGCAGGATCTGAGGGGATGGGAAAAAGTACAGGGACCAATCGGGTGGTAGTCTCCCCGACCCTGAGGAATGACCACGGGGGAAGCAGTTCAACAAGCACGTTGGTAGGATAAGAGGTCAAAGTCAGGAAAGAATGACTATAGTGATTTCTTTTGGTTACAATATTTGTGAATGACGGAGAGGTCCAAGTCAGAATTGTTGAAACGCCCGACTCACATGCAGTGGAAGAAGAAAAATTAATGAGGTTCTTTGAAGAACTGAGAGGTCCTGGTATTTATGGGATGGCCTGTGGACATAGGACAGTCACCCAAGTCAAGGCAGTCATGTAGACAGAAAAAAAACCAATACGGTGCCCCAATGACAAAGGACTTAATAAAACAAGGAGAATGGCAGAAAGGTTGCAGGAAGGAGATAATATGGTATACTGCAATGGCAACATAATTACCAACAAAGCCGTAATTTGCTGTTAAAACTTTTTGTTTTGATAAAAGAAGACATTGCAAGAGCAAAAGAAGTGAAAATGGCAATGAAGATCAAAGAGGACACAATCATGTCAATTTAATTGGATATATGTAAGAAAATACACATTTTAGAGTACTGGTGGGAATTGGCATCAGGGAAGAGCCAGGATTCCCTTCAGAACATGGATGTAATGCTCACGTGTAGCTTTGTGGAAACAATGTGGCTGATCCATAAGAAGGGCGAGGCGGGCTCATTGAGTCAATTCACCTCGCGAGAATCATGGTAACCTCGCGAGAGTCATGGTAAACTCTAGAGAGTCCAGGTAACATCGCGAGAGTCCTGGTAACATCGCGAGAGGCCATGTAACCTGACACCCACGAGAAGTGGCACGCGGGGACTCAGGCGCTCCCTGAGTGAGTGAGAAGGACGGGGAGAAGGACGTCGTCCTTTAGCGGATCCCTGAGTCCTGGCAGAAGTGGTGATCCGACGGCGGTGGCCATCGGCTGCCTCGGGTTTGGGTCCCGCATCCGCAGCCAAGGGAGCACCCTCAAGTGGCTGACAGGTACGAGAAAATCCTGGCGGTACCTCTCTGCGCCACACAGCTGAGGCCCACCGTCCGCCATGATGACATTGTCATGTGAAAGCGTCAGAGCAGGCCCGTCCGCTGACAGAAGTAGATATATATGTGTCGGTATATATTCAGTAGTCTCCCCCCGCCTGGCAGGATGACACCGTTAAGTTAGGGCGTCAGAGCAGGAGCGTCTGCTGTCAGAAGTATATGTATATCTGTGTATAGACAGGCTTCTCCCACCGTCCGCCATGTTGAAACGGTTAGGTCAGGGGTCAGAGCAGCCGCGTCTGCTGACGGAAATTGTGTGTGTGTGTGTGTGTGTGTGTGTGTGTGTGTGCATGTGCACGCGCAGACTGTAAGGAACCACAAGTCAAGCATCCAGCAAAACCCTGAAGTCTCAGTAGCTTATATAGGATAGTTTGCTAATCGTGGGACAAGAGCCATATACAGAGGTGCTAGCAAAGAGATTTGGGGACGAGGGGAGTTGCTTCAGACATGTGATAGGCATATGAAAGGAATATTGCATGTTTAATATTAAATATTTTTCCTTTATTGGTCTG
>PVJL010013336.1:0-32778 GCA_004026885.1 Lyroderma lyra
CCGTCTCTGCTCCCTTCCCTCTCCCCGACTCGCCCCTTTCTCGCCAGCCTTCAGGTTTACTTGCGATTTGTGGATTTCTCAGCAGCCGGTTTGTCACTCAGGGTCCGCTTTCTTGGCTCCTGGTCGGCCGTTCAATTGTGTTTTCTGGGAGAGGCTTTAGGAACCTCCTCTCCAGTCGCCATCTTGTCTTCTTCCTCCTGGTACAGTATTAAGAGCCATAAAAATAAGGCTTTAGAATAAGGACTGTATTACTTAAAAATAGTGACCTCTTTCCCTAATAAGTATATTATATCCTCATATTTCATTGTAGTTATAATCCTGAGAATCTTGAAATGGATTATTGCTGGATGGCTCTTGTTCCATCATCCTGATTGGAGAGACTCTGGATGATAATACACAAGAATACTGAAAAGAAACAAGAAAACCAGACTGTTGCGTGGAAGGCAGAAGCAATTTACTCGAATGCCCTCATTGCGGGTAACTGAGAGCAAAGATTAGAAGTCATGTGGAGCTATTTTACATATACATAAGGGAAATTTTTCCAACAATGTGAACCACTTAAATATTGAAGAGGGCTATCTTGGGAGATTGTGAATTTCCTAGCTTTGGAAATTTACACATCAAATGACAGGGTTTTGTTGTTTTTTTTTTTTTCTGAGGTTATTTTAAGCAGCACATGGCTGGTTGGTTGGATCAGAAG
Organism: Lyroderma lyra; assembly: GCA_004026885.1. Lineage (NCBI taxonomy): Eukaryota > Metazoa > Chordata > Mammalia > Chiroptera > Megadermatidae > Lyroderma > Lyroderma lyra. Next base: position 701 of record PVJL010013336.1, read on the forward strand.
CTTCTAAAAGCCTGTTCTAAAACTAGTGGCAAACTGGCTATGTTAGGTTAGTCCAAGGAGTGTGTAAAATAGAAAGATTTTTGGATAGAGATTCTGATTCATTGAGCTTTGGGAGAGCCACATAATGTAGAATTTCAAATGTGCGTTACGTATTGTGCCATGAATGGCTTGTGTTGGAGGTCCCCGAGACCACCTTCAGGCTCTTGATTTACTAGAAACTCTCAAAGAATTCAGGAAAGCTATTACACTCATGGTTCTGGTCTACTGTGAAAGGATACAGGTTAACATCAGCAAATAAAAATACTCTGTAGGGCAAAGTCCATGAGAAACTAGGTACAAGTGTCTGGGTATCTCCTTTGGGTGGAATTGTTAGGATGGGGACACATTTAATTCGCCCCGCAATGTGTGACAACGTGTGCTAAGTATTGCCAATCATATAGTCTCATTCAAGCCTTGGTGTCCAGGGTTTTTATTGGGCGTCAGTAAAGCATTCGGCACCTGAGTGACTGACCTTAGCTGTTTAGTCTTCACCCACTGAGATCAAACTGATCAAACAGCATGGTCCAGGGATTCAGGTATATAAAAACATTCTCAATATATAGGTTACTCCAAATGCTCAGAGGTTATCACACAGTTACCAGTCAAGGACCAGTCTTCTCTTTGAAAAGCCCAGTGTTAGGTAGGACAATGAGGACTCCATTTTTCTTTTATTAAAACTTCTCCTGTTAAGTTGTTTTGCAGACACGATTCAATGGATGCAATAGGGGAGAAAGCCAACAAATGCAAACAGGACCACCAGGTTCCAGAATGGGCTAACTGCAGACTTGTAGAACGGAATGTCTCTCTCCTAGGACAGACCTCCTGACCTGGCTGTTCCAAGATTGAGATCTACTCCCTCAGCTCCCCTGCCCCTTGAATGATCCTGTCCCTTTGTGCTGATGCCTTTCTCAGTCTCAGGCCGTCTGCACTCAGACATCCAAATGAACTGCTTTGTTTTGCTTTCCTTAGGCTTCGTGTGCTTTCCTCTTGGCCTGGACCTAACAGTTTGAGCAACCGAGGCCTGCTGAGTGAACATTTTACTGTACAGGACTATAGATGTGGCCTGATGATTGATCCCTTTAGACCTCAGGAGGCCATTATCCCCAGGCAAGATGTCATACCCACGATCAGTCTCTTTGGGGCTCCTCAGGGTTTGGTGCAAGTGGGCTAGGAAAAAGTTGGGAAGCACTGATACAAATTCCCCAGGTGGTTCTGAGAAGCAGTAAGGCTTGAGTGAGTTAGGACTAGAGGATTACGGATTTTCACACCATCGTTTCTATGATTCTTGAAGCTGAATTTCCCAAAAATGCCTAACTGTCTTTTTTTTTTTTTCTTTGAGTACCTATGAACTTTAGTTTCTGGCCAAAGATACTGCATTTTGGAGCAGTATTTCTAACAAATGCAATGGTCCTTTGAGAATGAGAAATAAATGTGAGAAGAAAGTATCCCAACCGCGTTCCCAGAGGAGGAGGTGTTGGGAAACCCCCAGTTTAGAGGGTACTTATGTTAACAGAGAGTAGGAGTGGTTCTCTGACAGGCTTTTACAAATAGCTCAGAACAAAATACTTTTATTGAAAAATGATGTATTGAAGGATGTGTTACAAATTGTTGAACAATGGGTTTTCAATTCTGTGGAATTTGTTTTGTGGGGAACTCCAGCACATTATGTATTTCTCTAGGTCCCAGTTATCTTATTAGTGAAATAGGATTATATTACACTAATTCTGTATGATTATACTGCTAAATATAAAGGATATTTTTGAGAAATTTACAAAGACAAATGTTAAATAAAGACCAGATGAAAATTTTGCAGTCCCTGAAACTAGTTTAATGGCCGATACGTACCTACATAAGTTAATTATATTCTAGATATGAATTAATTTTCATTTTGGTGTCAGCTTTCTTATTTGTAATTTGCTACCAACATTTACACTGTGTCTCTCTTATTGTGTTTGTTATTCATTATTGTTCTCTCTTTTGGCTTCTAAGATGTCTCGCTTTTTGGGGTCTTTCCCCTTTTCTCTGATCATTCTTGTTCTCCTTTTTTGGGATTCCTACTTTTGTCTGCCCCTCGAATATAGTTGAGTCCCAACTATATTTATAGGGTTTTATTCTTAATGCCTTATTTTTTCTTTTATGTTTATTCCTTCAGAAACACAATTAAATAAACATTTATTGAGTGACTACTACGTGTCCAGAAAGTATCCAGTCACAAACCGTTCTCGTTGTATTAACAGTGCCTGGATTTTTTTCTGGACAGCTTCCGTAGACAGTGTGCAAAACACTGAGGAAAAGAGGTAAAAGATAAAGACCCTGGCCTGAAAGACTTAAGCTTCTCACAAACTTGACAATCACTTGCATTCCGTTCTTCGCCTCTGCAGTCTCAACCCCCAATCATACCTTAAGCATCTCTGTGTCCTATAGGCACTGCATACCCGATGTTGAAAAATGATGAACCCATTATCTTTCCCTGTGAACCTACTGTTCGTGTTCCCTTCTCTATTTAATAACATTCTGCCATGCTTCCATATTAGTAAGTTTCCCTGCCTCTCTGTATCTAATCAGTTGCCAATTCCTGTTTGTTCTGCTTCAGATACATTTCTCAGATCCATTTTCTTCTCTCCATTTCCATTGTCTTAGTGAAGGTCCCCACTGCCTTTCTCTGATACAGGTATTGTAGTCTCTTAGTTGTGTCCATGCTTCCAGGTTATCACGTGACTCCGGAGTTGTCTTTCTACTCATACTTATCTGCATCTTGTTCTGCTTACTTTCAGTATAGCCCATACTCCTTCCATATGTTGTTTGCCACCACTTTCATCACATACTCATGCCCTAGCAGCATTAGACTAGACAAAATTTCCTACGTACTCCCAGGTCTTACCAAGTCTTGGAACATATGTTGACCCCTGGGACTGGGATTTCCTTCTTTTCCATTTTGCTTGAACATTTATCTTCAGGGCTTAGATTTTTCTTTTGTGAAGGACTTGCCTTTGTGAAGCTATCTCTACATTTCCCAAGGAGCTGTCTCCACATCTACCAATTTTTTGTTAAGATTTCTCTTGTAACATTTTTCACATGGTTTTTATATTCCCAAGAATTTGTCCAATGTCCAATGTCTGGAAGAGAGTAGATGAGGAGTTCTTTTCTTCTCTTCTTCTTCTTTTTTTTTCTTGTGGCTGCTGAGTAAGCAAAATGAAATTTAGCACTATTTTATATTGAAGGCCTCTATTTCTATGTGACCCTTAGCAACTTAGTTTAGGCTTAGCAAAAGACTGGATTGTTGAACAGCTGATATACAAGGTCTGGCAGAAGCAACACGTGGACTTGAGTGATGATTTTATTTCAAAATCATAATCACACATGTTTATGGTTATACAAAAATGCCCCCTTTTATTAGCTGGCAATCTACACCAAAACTTTTATTACAAAATTATAAGCATGTGTGGTTATGATTTTGTAATAAAATCCTAACTCAAATCCGGGTGTTACTTCTGCCAGATCCCTGTATTTAATTTGTGTAAATGCAAATGTGAAATGTGAGCTTTGATTTGCTGAATTTACATTTAGCTGAGAATTACAAAGAGAATTCCTTTTTAAATTTTGTATTCCTGGGCTTTTCTTTCTCAAAATATGTTGTGATAAAGGAATTGCTCCTGAAAAATTAAGATAGTCCAGTTGCCTCACAGCTTTTCAGTAGCTGGGTTAAAAGAGCAAAACATATTGAGAGTTTTCAAAGCATAATTGCTTTAGAGTCTATGCCTGCATTGTCCTTAATGCTGTACTTTACACTTTAATAAAGAAAATACAGAATAGTGATATGATTTTTTTTTCTTCATAGGTTATTGGAAATATAATTGGGAAGGCATGTCATTAATTCTACTTATTCTATTCATATATTTATTCATAATATATAACCTATTATCACCATTTTTCATGGTAGGATTATTGAGTCCAGTTATTGTGGGATGCTTTGGGCTTTCCTTTAAGTTCTAGGTATTCTAGGGTGATACATGGGTGAGATTATTATTGCTGCAATCTGCTGCAGGAATCTGATTGTCTCCACAAAATGGATTTTGCAGATACACTTCAACTCATTTACAGCTCAGAATGACATGAGAGCTGAGGGACAATAAAAATTTAGTAATGATATTGGTGTGCTGCATGTGGGTATTTTCCCAGAGTCTTCTAGGGCTTAATATTATTTCTAAGGGATTTTTCTTGTTCAGTGTTTAACCTCAGATTGTTAAGAAGCATAGCAAAGAAGATTTAGAATTCTCTTTAACTAAACATTTAAATATAAAACCACTCAGGATACAGTAAAAAATGGCAATAAAAATTGGGGAACATATTAAGCTGATTCCAAACATTAACTGTTTTTAGTGGATTGATTTGGTGGTATAGAAAGATCTATTAAAAATGGTGCTGTTAAAATGAGTTTTAAATACCTTTTTCCCTAACCAAGTGTGTACTATGTTGTGACACTTCAGCTATTACTCATCAATCACTGCATAATTTGTGAGAAATATCCAAGTTAGATCTGTAGTGATCAGAGAAATGATCTACCCCAGAGAAGCCTCAGCTCTTTGCGGCTGCCTATATACACTAGGGGCGTTTAGTCCCTTTTTGTCTTTACTGATTTAGTCCTGTCTGCTGGCGTCTGCGTAACTCCTTCTCGGTCATCAAGGCTAGTAGCAAGTATTTCCGACTCCAGGATATTTCTTTTGTTACCCTCAGGCTGTTGGTTGCGTATCTCTATCTCTGTATGTTTCCATCCCATAATTATAATGAACTGTTCATGTGTCAGTTTCCACCTTTAGATTATGAGCTTCTTGAGATAAAAGGCTGGTCTTTACTCATCTGTACGTAACACTGGGTCTTCATTGTAGTAGTAAATACTGTATTAATGTTTGTATGATGAATAAACGAAGCCAACTGAGGAGGACAAGAATTTTCACTGCTGTGAAGCATCATTGAAACCTCTTATTTGGAAAAAATGGATTAAATATAAGATCACCTAAATTTTATGAACAGATCTGAATCACTGCATTAAACTAAAGTGTTTAATTTAGTTCTAAAATAAAAGCAGTATCACTTGCCCTCTTGTTATTTAAAGGATATATTCTTTAAATAGAAAGTGGAGATGTATTAAAAAGCATAGAGAAAGTCATTAGTGTAAATTGCTTCCCAATATAATCTTTTGAGTTCGTATTTAATAAAGATAAGTTACTCAATCAACAATCCATGTGTGAGGGTATTCGTACATAAATCACTTAGTTTGGCTTGGATCTAACACTGATGGGGCATAATTGATCTTTAAAATTTTCATGGAGAATCACAGACTGTGAAATTAAAGGTGATTGTATTGTCTAATTTTGCCTTTCCATCAAAACAGACACCTGTTTTCGTGGTAGTGGAAATCTTATTTTATACGTATTATTGACCAGTGCATCAATTATCTTTGTCTCACAATAATTAATATCATATTACTTTCTACTTTATATCATGAAAACCTACCAGTTTTCTAACTTGATACACTGCCAGCTACGGTTTTTTTCCACACTTCCTGCCCAACTGTTTAAAGCTGGCATTAAAGCCTATAATGTTTTCTAGCTCATGATTTGATAAACCTGCTTGTCATTTAAACTTTTGTATTGCACGGTATTGTTATGTGTGATAAGAGTTGGAATGTCCAGTGAGCCAGTTCTATTTTAACTTTCTCAATCGATAACAAACTGTCCTTATAAATTTTTTTCTTCTTCCTTCCCTTCCTCCCTCCCTTCCTCCCTTTCTTCCTTTTTTTTTTTTTTAAACACTGTTTATTATCTGTCAACCTATTTCCATTTCTGTTTGAGTCTGGAGAAGATCAGCTTAAGACCACTGGTTGTTCCTACCCATTCAGTGGCCTGAGCAGTGGGAGGTGTGGACCAGTCACCAGTGGCAGGCTGAGCACTCCAGTCTTCAGTAGGGAACTGCTGGATGGGCACTGAGGGCATCTACCCCTTCAGATCAGTTTGTGACCTCTGGTTGAAGAGCAGTAAATATGGGAGCTAGACTAGTCCATTCACCCTGAAATTCCTCCCTGGTCACAGCTTTCTCAGCAGTAGCCTGCTCTTCCTTTTCAATCTCTTCAGGACCTCTGCAGAAGAAGCGATCAGGCATGACCTCCCATGGGTGTTCACAGGGGATGGTGCCATGCATGTGCAGAACTTCCTGGGCCACATCTACCACCCCAGACCCATTGAGAGAGCTCCCTCGTGTTGTACAAAATGGCAATGTCCACATAGCACAGATGAGAGTCTGTGTTACACAGTACAATAGTAGGCGGGTTAATATAAGACGCTGGTGGTCAGCTCTAGGATCAGGAACCACCAGAAGGCATGGCTCCCAAAAGGCTGCCTGGATCTGGTTAGTGAAGGTCTCAGGACTGAAGCCACTCACATAAGGAGTAACTTTAGTAGCAGCAGCAAATTTCAGCACAGCTCATTAGCCAGTGTTCCTGGATTATATGACTCTTACATGAAGCCAGGTTTTCAGGGGCAACAATGGCATAAACTAGCAGCAGGAACTTTTCCCAGGTTCTCTTTAGATTTATGATGTATTAAGAGAGGGCAGTGCTTTTCCTTTTGCATATAGAAGTCAAGGTGGGTGCGACCTAAGTGCGTTCCTGCTGCAAAGAATTTAAGGATATCCTACTCCTTCATTTGCAGGACATCAAGGACTTCGGACATTATGAGTTTCCTTTAAATTAAGTGGGGCACCAAGAACGTTGTATGGACTCCTCTCTCAGAAAGGCTTTATTTTCTGATTATTCATAAATATTGTCATTGTTCTTGGAAAAAAGAATGTTAAACAGGATAGTGCACAATAGTTAAAGCTTGTAATTTAAATTGGGAGGTATTATGGGTTTATGTATTTGTCTCATCCATCAAAATTAATAATCCTTGTCAGTTTCCTAGTGCTGCTATAACAAATTCCCACAACTTTATTAGTGTAAAACAGTACAAATTTACTATCTTACAGTGTTAGAAGTCAGAAGTCCAAAATGAGTTTCATTGAGCTAAAATCAAGGTGTTGGCAGGATTCCCTCTGGAGGTTTTATTGGAAGAATATGCGTCCTTATCTTCTCTACCTTCTAGAGGCTGCCTGCCTTTGCTCGGCTCATATCATTCTGACTTCTACTTCGATTCCATTGGGCCAACCCCAGTAATCGGAGACAATCTCTTCATCCCAAGGCTCTTAATCACATCTGAAAAACCCCTTTTGCTATGTGTGTTGGGGCTCCCCAAGATCACCCTCAGGTTGGATGCTTTGCTAGGAGGACTCACAGATCTCGGCATATAGTCTCACACAGCTATGATTTATTAAGGTGAAAAAATACAAAGCAGAATTCACTAAGGGGAAGGGCACACGCAGCAAAACCTGGAGGGAAGCAGGCACAGGTTTTCAAGGGCTCTTTCCCAGTGGATTAACACAGAAGGTGCTTAGTGCTTCCAGCAAGGAGCTGTGACATCACATGTAAAATCTTGCTAACAGAGAAGCTCATCAGAGATTTTTGTCCAGTGCTGTTATTGGGGCTGGTCATGTTGTCATCCTTTGCCTGCCTTGCACCAAAATTTCAGACTCTCAGGAGGAAAGCAAGTGTTCACCATAAACCATATTGTATGCACAAACCTTTTAGGCAAAGTGAGCCGTTCTTACCCAGTTAATGGTGGGAACCCCAGAGGAGATGAATTCCCAGAGGTTAGCCAAGGACTAATCTTGCAAGTAGATCTTTTCAAGGATAGCAATTTAGGACTGCTGTGTTAACTCTTTTCTGCGTACCAAGTAAGACAGCATATTTATAGGCCTATGGGATTAGGATGTGGACATGTCTAGGGGTGCTACTATTTTATCTACAGTATGTTTGTTTTACTTGGTTTCATATTCACAGCTCTAGCTCGGAGTCTTGCATATAGTGAGGATATAGGAAATGCCTCTTTGTTCACTGACCTGTGGATTATGATTTGGCATACACCCTGTTGCTCTAAGTCAGTGGGATTACCACCCACGTGGTACCTGAATGGGAAGTCTATTTTGATTCTTCCCTTTTTCTTGCCCTCCATATGCAAGCAATCAGCAACTCTCGGTGATTCTACTGTGGAGATGTTTCTTGATTCCATCCTATCCCCTCAGGCGCACTACCACCACTGTAGTCTGGGCCACCATAACTTCTTGACTATCTTTCACTATAACCTCTAGGCTGCTTTCAGGCTTCTAGTTTTGTTTCCCTCTGACCCATTCTCCAGATTTAGGCAAGTGTGTGCTTTAAGGAACAAAATCTAGTTGAGTTACTAACCCATTAAAACCCCTTCAGTGATCCCTGTCTACTACTCTAGACTCAAATTTTACCCTCTTTTACCTTGCACACTATATAGTTTACACTTACATTACATTTTTCTTAGTTCTTCAAGCAGAATATGCTCTTTCCTTACCTCTAGGGTTTTATATGAGTTTATTCCTTTGTATCAAACACTTCCCCTTCTTTGCCAAGTTAATTACTAGTATCACTTCACTAGAGTCTCTGTGAAAACATTTCTTCCTAAGGGAGATCTTAACAGACATCTAAACAGGTCTCATCCCTCTATTTCCTGGTCCTATGTTCCTGGTATTTTCCCTGTTATTATACTTATCCCCAAAGTTGTTATTTTATCTGTCTTCCCTGATAGGTTATAGTCTCCCTTATGGTAGAGACTCTTTTGTTTGCCATTGTGTGTATCACAAATATGCAGCACATGGAATTGGACAGAGTAAGTTCTCAATAAATATTTCCTAAATGAGTGAATAAATTAGTGCTGAAAGTTTTTAAGAATGATTGCGTAGCTGCTTTGGAAAACAGTCTGGCAATTTCTCAAAGGTTAAACTTAAGAGTTACCAAATAACCCAACAATTGCACTCCTAGGTATATACCCAAAAGAAATGAAAACATAACTCACAAAAAAACTTGTACATAAAATTCACAGCAGCATGTTATTATCATAGTAGCCAAAAAGTGGAAACAACTCTTACCTCCATCAACTGATGAAATAAATAAAATGTGGTACGTCCATACAATGGAATAGTATTTGGCAATAAAAATGATGAGGTGCTGATACATGCTAAGACATAGATGAACCTCAAAAACATGCTCCATGAAAGAAGCCAGTCAGAAAAGATCACATGTTGTATGGTTTATGTGAAATGTCCAGGATAGAGAAATTTATAGAGAAAAAAAGGTAAATTAGTGATTGTCTAGAACTGACAAAGTTGGGAAGAAATAGGGAGTGATTGTGGAGGTTTCTCTTTTGAAGTGACAAAAATGTTCTAAAATTGCTTATGGTGATGATTGCATAATTCTGTGAATATACTAAACACCTTTGACTTGTATATTTTAAATTTGTGAATTGTGCAATATATGAATTATATGTCAAAAAGCTGTGATTGAAGACTCGCCAATGTATCATTCAACTTTGAAAGAGAGCAGATGGTGATTACGTCTAATCTAGACTAAGAACATTGAACTCAAGAAATATTAGTTGAATGAGTGAATGGTGTATCATTCTCTATTGACTGATTTGTCTGGCCGTCTAGTTCACTTCTCAACTCAATTATACAAGTGCTTTTCCTTGAGACAACCATTGCACTTTGGTATATAAATGAAGAGCTTTATGTATATTTTTTTCACATGAAATATTAAAAAAGAAGTAACTTAAGGATTGAGAGTTAATAAAAGTAGTACTTTTTATTAATTTATCAGGGACACTCTTAAGTGAAATACTTACCCTCCACCTCCTACTATTAGGTATGGAAGAATACCATGACTGGTTCAGGCTCATTCACTCACTATTGCTTTTGCATTGTAAGTACAATATCAACCCAATGAAAAAGGCAAATAGTTGCTTTTTATTATTGTGAAAATAGTTATGACCTGATGGTTCCCCTGAAAGGATCTTGAGACTTCTAGTAGGTAGATTCCATTACCCACTAGCATTGACCACACTTGGAGAACTGCTGTCCTAAGTGGTATAAAATCACAGAAGCCTTAATAACAAGGATCCAGAATGTTTTACAAATCTCCCTAGTACTAGGTTATGCCCCAGTGGTCCTTAGTTCCAGGGGTGATAATCATCTCAATCAAGTTGGAAATTTTTTGGTCAAGTTTCTCCTTAATGTAGTATACTTCTAATTAAGGGAATAGTATTGCTAATTGTTAAATAATTAGTATTTCCTGCTTTTCACTGTCAGAGGATGCATAACAGCAATCACTTCAACCTTATTTTATCTCATGTTTCAATCCTCCCCTTCCCCCATTCTTTACTATTTTATCTAGAATAGTACAGCAGTCAAGGAGCTAGAGATGGAGTCAGGGCCTTTGTGATAAGTAACTTCCACAGTTTAGGAAGTTCACATAGGTCTTCTCTGACTATCTTTTCTGGGAAACATCCTGGATGTTTTATCATAATAGATTGGACATGGATTAAAACATACTCTGGCTGCCCTATACCTGGGAACTGAGAAGGCAGCTACCAAATTCTTGATTTGAGTTTAAAAGGTGGCATTCAGAGCATAGTTGTGGGCGTAGTTAGCTTCACTAAACCATTCTGTAATTGACACTTAGGTTTTTAGATTGAGCTACCATAATTTGTGACAACACTAAAGGATGATGTCCGCGGCAGATTAAAGTTTTGCATTGTGTTACTGTCGTCTCTGGGAAGCACTGAAATTCGTCTTTGTGTTCCAGGTCTCTCAGCATGGCCAGGTGGCACTTAAAGAGCCTAATGTGAACAATGACTTGATTCCAAGTGGCAATGGCAAAAGACACATTGCAGCTGCCCTGTCTCAGAGGTCTGGAAGGAGACCCACATTCTCAATTACTGCTCAGTGTTGTGTTGTCATTACTGCCTGCTCAGCACCCACCTTCCAGCGCACGCACGCCACCTCTTCATCTGCTGGAGTGGGTGCTTTGGCACGGAGGAAGCTGTGCTTTATCTCCCTAATGCGTCTTGCTGTCTTTGGCACATTTGTTTGTTGTCGGTGGTGCCAGGGCTCAGCTGTTACATGACAGGCTATGATAGAGTGAATCAATTGTTGTTGGTTTTTCTTCTTGAAATACCCATTAGACTCTGTACTTCTCCTTTAAAAATGAAGGCCGCTTCTTAACAGTTACTACTGGGAATAAGAAAAATATGACAAGAAATTTATATCGTTTTCACATTTGATCATGTTGATGAACTGTTAGGTGAAAATAAGTCTTGATTTTTTCATAGTGTTCTTTTAGATAGGAACAAATGTCAGATGCCCGGGAATCTCACTTTATGAAAATAAAGTAGTAAGAATCTACTGTTTTAAAACAAAAGACGAGAGATAGATAGGTATTATTACTTTCACTTTTCCTCTCTCCAGAAGGTCAGGAGCCCTCAAAGGAGTACTTCTTGGGAGTTCAGGAGATTGTTTTTCACTTGAGTGTTATTTGAAATTTCCTGTGGCTGGTAGATCTGAGAAACCTTCAGTTAGGATTTGTGGTCTAAGCATTCTTGACCTTGTTTCCTATAAAGCCACAAGTTAATATTGCTGGAATTCATCACCACAGGATAGCTACCCTGCTGTCCAGCATTTAGATAAAATTGGGTAATACATTCAGAAAGTTAAGTGTTCCTTGTTTTTGAACAATTGAGTTAAACTTTTTATGCCTGATAATGTTATTCTAATCTAAACCCACTCTAAATCTAAAAACTATCACAGGAAAACTCCAACTCGGTAAGCTTTTTAGAATGCTGTTTAAGATGGCTGACTTTAATTTGATAGTTTAAAAAAAAAAACAAGGGAAAAACTAGACTATGTTTATGTCCTATTTTTGTCTGTGGTTCATATTTTATGGGGAGGCTTCCACAGCACTGTGTGAACAGGGGTATGCTGAAAATAGAAGCTTTTGTGATCAGTAGCTCCCCTTATCTGTACTAAGGTCAAAATTAGCTGCCATCTAGTTTTAGCAGTTATATGACCTTGGATAAGTCACTTCCCCATGACTTAGTTTCCTCGGCTGCAAAATGGGGATAATAACAGTTCTTTCTCAGAAAGGTGTATAAGGACTTGAAGAGTAAATATAATACAGCACCAGAATAGTGCCTGACATATAATAAACACCATCTATCTAATTGCTAGTTTTGTTGTATTATATAATAATTGTATAATTATAATTGAGATGGTGCTATATGTCAAAACAAAACAAAATGAAACAAAACAAAACAAAAATGGTAAGTAGAAAGAGAAAGAGAGAAGGCAAGAGAGAGGCTCTTCCCCATGATGAGATGTAAGAGAGAGGTTGGTGGGTCACAGTGGGTGTGTTCCCTGGCACTCCGCCCTGGAAACAAACTCTCTGAGTGGGTGGAGAGTTTCCCTGAAGAAGAAGACTGGGTTCAGGCAGGGAGGCTTCAGTTTGGGCATGGGGCCTCACCACTTCACCAAAGACTCCTGGGTCCCAGTGAAGGGACGCTCTCACCCAGGCCGCAGCAGGGATCAGTGAAGAAGGATGAGCCAGGACTGGTGGGCAGGACGGTTCCTCCCTGCCCTTGGTGCTGTGGCACACGCAGCCTCTGCATTCTGGAAGGAGGGAAAATGTAGTAGGTTGGGGATTTGCAGTTGGATTTAGTTTATTTAAAGATAATGAAGAAGTTCAATGTTTGCTGTATACCTGGATTGTGGACTGAGATTTATACCCACTATATCGATTGGTTCTTATAATGATATTATTTATAAATATGTTCTTTGGATATTTCACATATGTCCAGTTTTTAAAAGTATATTATGTCTCTGATGGCAGAGATAGCTTGGGCTATCACTCTCTGCACACAGTGAGTGATTAGTAAATATTGATGTGCTGTCCAGAGCCTCCAGAACAGCGATTCTCATCTGGTGTGCAAGGCACAGAGGTGTACCATATCCCTTCGCCAAATTACACAACACAGCATTCTTATCAAAGAATACCATTTTTGTCCAGGCTACAACTGCATACTGTCGCTCAGAGTGAATCGGTTGTGTGATACAGTTTACTTCATACAAGACTGGCATTATATAAACAGCATATGCTTATTGGGTCATGCAAAATCTTTTGCACCAAGAGGATATAAGAAGATAAGTTCAGGGCAAGAGACAGCTCTAGTCAAACAGCCCCTGTAGAAAGGCTACCAGGGAATGAATGGAGCTAGGGGAGTTTTATGGAAACTATGAGATGTTACGTTGTAATAGCAATTTGTGTTCTTGCTAATGACTAGATGATGATCACGATGATGATTTTGGTACTTCATCCCTTCAAGTATTTTGCCAAAATTCTAGAATTCAAGAGTGACAAATTCTCAAAGGTTGAGAACTACTGCTTTATCTTCAAAATACAGTGTGAAGCCCTTGAAATGTAGGTTCTTGATTATTTTCAGCATCATTCTGTTGGTCCAAAAAGAGATATCTCAACTGGATTACCTAAATACCTCCTGTCTATTGTCAAGTGTTCAAGCAGACTCAGAGCAGCAATGACTGCTGCAGATGCTAGGTCGACTTGCCACAGTTCCACAGATTTCTTCAGGAAAGAGAAAACAAGCCCAAATTTATTTAGACAATTCATACGTGAGCTTAATGTTTACATCAGTTTTCCTTGGCCCAAGTCCCATTGGTGGTGCAGGCATGGGTTCAGGTGGGTACTGTGCATGCAGGGTTAAGTGTTACAGCTGAGGAACCCTAAGCTTATAAGAGGCAGTTGGCAAACTTGCCCAATCTTTGCTCCCAGGGAAGGCATTATTTTAATTACCTTGGAATGCAACCAAATCTCCTGTGAGGAAAGCAGGGTGACTTTATTATCCTGGAGTGAGTAAATAAATATGCTCTCCAACCAGGAGAGTGACACTCTCTCTAGATTCCATGACTGCTATGCACACTGCCTCTGAATAAAACTGTTATTGCACAATCACCTACATGCAATGCACTGGGTTTGGCATCGTGGAAGGAGCAATGGAGACCATCAGATCTGGATTTGGGTTGGAGTTCTGGTACTTTACTAGTTGGGTCATCTGGAGGGGGTTATTTAACATTCCTGCAAAATGAGGAATAATATTTTTCTCCTGGAACTATTTAAAAACTTAAATTAGATAGTGTATTTAAAGCAGTACTATACTGAACACAATAGTGATAACACATTGTAGAAGTTAGGACTATATTGGGTCAAGTGTAATAGAACATATGATTAGCATTAGCTTAAAAAAAGGAGTTTTCTTTTCTCACATTTAAAAAAAAAAAAGCCAGAGGCAGATACCCTTGAACCGATACTCCTCACCAACATTGCCAATGATTTGCTCTGCTTTCTTGCTGCATTCCTTAGTACGTGGCTCTGTTATGGTGGCAAATGGTTGCTACTACATAGGCCTAAATCTACATTCTAGAATGAAAGAACGCGGCAGGATTGAAAGCTTTCTACTTGCAAGCTCTGCATTTTTATTCTGGAGGGACTGCCCTTCTTAGGGACTTCATCCATAATACTAATTGGCAGGTTCTGCGTTACATGGCCACTCTCAGCTGGAAGATGGGGTATTTTTAGTTGGCTACAGGTCCCTCAAACAAAACTGACGTTCTATTAGAAAGGAAGAAGGTGGGATGGGTACTGGGAGTTGACGGGCAATGTCTGCCACAGACATAATCCTTGTGTTCAAGCTGTTCACATCCTAATACGGTGCTTCAGTGAGCAATAGAAGCTTTCCATCTGGGCAGTCACAGACTCCGGTCGGTGTGTGCTTGTTATTAGGAATTTATATCTAAATTTGAAGAGGTTTATTCTACTTAATTCAATGGTCAAAGGACAGATATATTCTTAGCTTCCAGATTTTAGGTACTATGAATAGCTTATTTGGTCAACTCGAAAATGGAACAGAATTAACATATTACAGCTAATTAGACCTTCTGGAAAAGCCTTATTGCCCCTAACATAGGTAGCCTAATTACTTTATATTTTAATTTTCTCCTCTTTATTAACAGGTACTAAGGGGCATCTTCGATGAATTGGTTCTCAGCATTTTGGCTTTCAGCTTCTGTTTCCATCTTTATATTATCAAGAATTGGTCAACTGGGTACCAAGGCATTCTGTGTAGCCAAGTTTCTGGGACGTGAATTAACCTATTAAGTTCAGCATTTTCTCTGGTTACACGTTACTAAAACATATTTCTCACTTTTTAATGAGAGGATACTAAAAATAATTTAACCAAATTTTGATGATTCAGAATGGTCTTCTGAGCACTAGTCATTATGAAATTTCATAGTCATGGAAATTGACATAAAACTTCTACTGATAACGGTTCTTTGTTTACTTGCTTTTTCCTCATAGAATGAAGCTTAATTGTGAGACCCTTTGGGTCAGTGAAATAGGTCCCCTTTAAGAGCCTCTGTCATCCTCAAAGAAGTTATCAGTGTTTTTACTGTTGCTGCATTTGCTCTTAACTTCTCATCCTTGTGCAAGTAACTATTTTTCAAGTCTGTAACATCTATAGTCTGACCATAAGCACTAACCCATGATCTTGCACCCATCCCCCCCTTCTCATTTGCACTAATTTCATTAGCAAAGTGAAAAGGGGAAACTCCCTCACCCTTTCAGAGGCCATTGGGGGTATTTTAAGTAGGCTTATCCCAAAGTGGAGGTTGGCAAACGTTTCCTGTCAAGGACAGTTGCTACACGAGGGCTGTCTGGAAAGTATCCAGCCATGTAATAGGAAAACTAGAGGCATTCTTGGCTGGGTTTTTTCTAGACAGCCCTCATATTTTTGTCTTTGTGGGTCACATACCGTCTCTGTCACATATTCTTTGCTTCGTACTCCTTCTTTCATTCTTAGCTTGGGGGCCTGTCCAGAACAGACCACTGTAAAGAGGAGGCCACTTGGAATAAAGAGGGAATCAAATGCCACAGTGAGGAAAGCTGAGAGGAGTGGCAAAGTGCTGCCCCATTCCCATCCTGGTGTCAGCACTCCTGAAAAGTCTGTGCCAACCCTTGTGAACACAGCTGGCTTATATGAATCCAGCTCCCTGTCTTTTTCTTCTTAGGCTCATTCAGGTTGGTTTTCTATCACAGATACCAAGTACAGGCCTGCCTAAAGCAGCTTGTTGTGTTACATACAACTGCTTTTGTAAGCACCACTTAGCCAATCTCTCAGGGACTCTGCTGCTGCAGCAGTAAAAGGGTGATGGAACAGTATCTCCAAGATTATTTGGGGAGTCAATGAAGTATATGTAAAGCACTTAGCATGGTGCCTGTCATAAAGAACATGTTCAAAAATATTGTTGTGACCCAGTATTGTATCATCAATAGCCTGACTTGTCACTAGACTGTGCAATGGATAGACGTTTCTCCTGGTGCCTCTTCCACTACTCTTGTACACCATTTGGTGTGCTCTTTTCATGATACCCCGGTGCTATCAAGGACCAACAAGGTTCAGGGAGACAGCCATTAATCCATAACAGCAACATGTCATTTCTTCAGTGACACTCACCTGAGTATAGTTCAGATGCTCATAGGGGCAGTCATCCTTGCAGGCTTTAAAGCTATTTAAAATGTTCTCTTTTTCCTCCGCTGTGCGTCACTGCTGTTCTTCTGTCTTTTCTGTCATCACTATCAGCTCTTGAATCCCTGTTGTTATTTCTAATGGGTGATTTGAAACTGCCCTTCGAGTCTATCTTCTCTATGGCTGTTCTTTTTGTTACATTTTTTCCAAATCTTATTATATCTCTTTTGCTTCTTAGTTTCTCATATGAAACCTTTAGTTATGTATAAATGTTTGTATTATATTTCAGAAGATCAATGTAAAAATTTCAGTGAGAATTGTAACTCTCGTGCAGACCAGCATATTCTCTCCAGCATAGGATAGGAAGCTAAATTATAATCAGAAGGTTACTTGGTGATCCAGGAATCAGTGCAAGAGACATGAGATGACTCCTTCACCCTCTCTCTCACCATACGCACAGCGGCTGTGTGTTTCAGCTATCATTGCTGCAAGTTTGAGAGGATAAAATACTTTGCTATTCAGAAATTATGTGAATTAATATCAAAGCAGACAGGTAAAAAGTACACAATTGCTGTTACTTAAAATGAATAATTTCAAAATAAAAATAGAAGAAAATTGTTTTATATGTCTGAACAACTGTTTTATAAATACTAAGGGTGAAGATGTACTCAATTAAAAAACAAAACAAAACAAAAGCAAAACCCAAAACAAAAACTGACAAAGGAAGTGAGAATGAGTAATGTTTGGGAAATTTTTCTATAATAATCAATAAACAGATTATTATTAGTGAGATAAGTGGCTTCATATAAGCCCTACGCAATTTGGACAAATGTAGCATTATCAATGTAATACTTTCAGACATATCGTTTACTAATTTAAATGAGTTGATTCAAATTTTTGGATGATTGAAATAACTGTGCTGATTGTTCAGCTCTTCAAATCATACAGACACTGAGACAAATTTCAAGCTGCATGCATGCACTGAGGCAGTGTTGTGTGACAATAATATACTCACACGTCTATCTTGTGCTCCAACTCTACCCTGCTTTCTAGGCTCATACCTCCCACTCACTGCCCACTGAACAGTCCATATAAACCACCAACAGATACTCAACTGTAACATACTCAAACATGATTCTTGATATCTGCCTGCAAACTGAACTCTTCTATTTCCAATTGCATCGACATCCTGAGGTATTCTTTACTCCTCTCTTTTGCACTCCCACTCCATCAACTGAACCTCCAAAGCCTACCCCAATTCCAGACATCCTATGTCAGCAGCTACAATTCTCTCATCTGGTCCAGGCTTCCCTCATGTCTCTGTTGGACCTGCAGTGGTCCCCTGTCTCTCTTCTGCCTCCTGAACTCTTCAACTACTCTCCACAGAATGGCCACAAGGATAGGTTCATTTCATTTGATTTCACATCATTCCCATATCAAAACAGTCAATAAATACCCAATGCTCTCAAAGGTGATTTTTAATTTTCTTACTTACAGTTTCAGTATTTTCTGTAATTACTATGTACAATTTTTATAATCTGATAAATAATTTGGTTTTACATTTTTGCTTTTGTGAGGGATACAACATTTTAAATACAAATTAAAGAAAACATTTCTTGGTGCACTTTTTCTTTCTTTAATCACTTGGTTTGATATATGAGTTCTGATGCTAATTTCAAAGGCTTCCTTTTATTTTGACTACTATTACCAGTTAGATAGAAGATAACACTCAGTGACACTAGAAGATAGCATAATATAGTGGAAAAGGTATGAATTTTAAACCACAAGTCCTAGGATCTAGTTTATTTGACAGTAGAGTAGCTAAGTAGCATTAGCCAGTTGACTTAAATTTTCTGTCTCCTATTTTTAAAATATGAGATTAATAATATCTGGCTTACTTACCAAGTAGGATTTGCATGAAGATCAAATAAATATTTGAAAGTGTTTGGTGAGGTGTAAAATACTCAATGCACATTAATTAAAAATAATAGAATTATACAACTGTCAAATGGTGAATTGACAAACAGTGAGTAAAACCTAAAGGAAATTAAGGGTTCAGCTGAGTATTGTATTTGTCATATGCTATCTTAACCCAGTATCCATATGCATAAAGGATTGTTAGATTAATAGATGTCAGATGCTAACTGAATAAAAATTAAAATGACAGATGCAGAGTTGGAGCAGCCTTGCTCATTCAGAAGAGACAACTGTACATAGTTCAGAGAAAAACTCTGCCTTGTTAAGCAGATGGGCTTTCTTATATACCTTGAAAGAACAGCTAAGAGCATAGAGGGTGTGGGTGGAAATAGTGCCTCGATCTGAAAGAGGAGAGAGGTTGTGTCTGGCAGTTTTGTAGGGGCAGTCATAGGCTGACTTTAAGAAAAGGGGCCCTCTTGGTTGGGCCATGTGGGAGAAACTCTTTGTTTTGCCAGTCCTGGAGGCACTGCAGGTAACAGTGATGAGGCCTAAGGGGAAAAAAAAATCTTTCAGCCCAGTGAGAAAGCTTAGAGATGGAGCCTCAGAAGAAGGAATGAAAGAAATATTAGGATTTTTATTCAGTTTAAAGCAAATAAAAATTTACTGAGTGCCAGGTACATTGCTGAATCTATTTACATATTATCATATGTGATCCTTAGCAGTCGTTGTTAGGTAGGTATTATTACCACTTTGCAATGGGAAAACGCTAGACTCTAGACTCTGAGAGTTAGAGAAGTTGCTCTCAAGATCACCCTAGTAAGTGACCAATCTGGGACTGAAATTTAGTTCTATTGGCCTCTTTAACTATAACCTCTTGATGCCAGTGAACTTCTGTGTAATGAGGCCTAACTGTTCATATTAATGATTTTCAGAGAGATACCTGTGGATTTTTTCAGGAGTGCTGGCAGAGTCTTTGATACCAGAGTATGTTGCAATTGGAAGCAATGAATCCTGGTGATGTCTGGAACTGCTTTCTTTAACAAAGTGGGACACTTACTTTTGTGGCTCAGCATCTCTAATTAAAGATTATCATGATTTTTTTTCAAGTCAGATATTTCTTAATAAAGAACTCTTTTGCTATTTTTAATTAGGCTTTACAACATCCCAAAGAACCTCACCAAATAGGTACATACTAACTAATGTAAGAAACCAAAATTGTGGCTGCATTGAGTTCTGGATGGTTCATGCAGGTATAGGTAACTCGCATAGCTGCTTATAATTCATGACCGGCTTTATGGAGTTAGGGACACAATTTGACAAGGACATTGCTTCAGTATCATTTTTCTGCTCCAAGTCACAAAAGAAAGCACATGATTTCAATGAGATCTTTTCAGTCAGGCATGGCTTCTTTTCAATGCTTCATTCAAGGCAAGACTTTTGTGTTGGGTTAGAGTTAGTAAAATCCCAGCCTTTTCAAATCCAGTCTTTTCACAGAAATTCACATTGTCTCATGTGTCATGGACAGACATAAGGTACTCCTTTGAATTTTGTTGGTTCATATTTTTATTGGAAACAAATATTTTAATACCTAAAGCCCTAAGACTTTTGTTTTTAATTTATGTTCAATTATAGAAGTAAAATAAAGAAATTATATCGTACTATATTTTCTTCGGCATTTTACAGCTAAATTCTATAAAACAAATTTGTAAAAATTATATGTCCAGATATATAATGACAGTTTTGGGTCTCTTTAACTCTTTTCAAATAAAAATTATTCTATACATCTTAGCAAGGAATCAATGATGAATGTGAATTAACTGACCATGTGTAGTACAGATAATGTACTGCTATTCCGTATTATCTGAACTCAACAATACAGGGTCTGGCAGAAGTAACGCCCTTTTATAGTTAAAATATGGTTGTATTACAGAATTACGTGTTTATGATTTTTTAATAAAAGAGTTGGGATAGATTATTAGCTTTTAAAAAGGGCATTACTTTTGCCAGACCCTGTACTTTGATCACTTGTTACAAATGGAATATTTATCACAAAGTCATGTTTCAAAGTACCTAGAAGAATTAAAGACAAAAAAGTTTGGCATCTGTTTCATGTGGTCCCTGAAGTCAATTCATGGATTCCATGCCACTGTTTAAGAAATGATGTTTTAGGGAAAGACCAAACACTAGATTTAGTATAAGAGTGTCTAATTTCTATGATCTGTAAGATGTACCCTTTCTATTGTAAGGACCCTTAATTGTGTGATTAAATTGTGTAAGTCAATTGGCTAATCTAATTGAAATCAAGTATAGCAGATACCCTTTGCATGATGGAAGAAAAAAATGCTCTTATTTTAAAAAATACTTTATAGTTTGCAGTGAGTTTTCAGATAAATGATGTGGTAAGATTGTGTTTTAGTAATTTATTCTGTGTAACAAAATACTTCCAAATTTGATGGCTTAAGCAATATTGCTTTGTTGTAGTACTGTAGTGATTCTTTTACTGCACGTGGTGTTGGCTGGAATCACCCATGCAGTGACAATCATCTGAGAGCTTGGCTAGGACACCTGGATTCTGCACATGGCCTATCTCTCCAGCAGGATCACTGGGACTTCCTCACAGGATGGCAGCCAGAGCAAATGAGCCAAGAGAATAAGACTCAAAGTATAAGCCTCTGGTTGCATTATGCTCGCTGATATTCCATTGGCCAAGGCAGATCACATGACTGAGTGCACATAGGAGGAAAATTTACATGGGTCTGAGTACTGGGAAGTGTGATTCATTGGGGGCTACTAATGTTAGAGTCTCACACAAGCTGCTGTTTATCTCTTCATATTGGACTATCTCTGGCTTTTTTTTTTTTAATAATTAAAATTTTAATTTTTAATGGAATACATGGCCACCTAACATTAAGACTACTAACACTCACCAAATTGTGGTTAGACAGCTACATTTTTGGGCAACGAAATTCAAGCAGAAGTATTGTGTGTGACTGCTGAATAGTGTCTTTATCATGAATCTATTGCTGTGTGACAAGTTACCCCTGAAATTCAGCAGCTGAAAGCAACAAACATTTATTTTCTTGTACAGATCCTGAGAGTCAGGATTTAGGAGCAGCTAAATTGGATGACTTTGGTTCAGAATCTCCTATGTGGTTGCAGTGAAGACACTGGGAATGGCTGCCACCTCCTGGAAGCTGACAGTGGCTGGGGGATCTCTTCCATGATGACTTGCTCACAGGGCTGTTGACAGGAGGCCTCAGTTCCTTACCATGTGGACCTTTCATTGGGTTGCTTGAGAGGCAGCGAGGCTAGCCTTATGTCATGGAAATTAGCTTCTCCTCAGTGAGTGAGGGAACTGGAGAGCGGGAGAAAGAGATGGAGGACCCAAAACGTCTTTCAGGACTTAGTCTTGTAAGTCACACATTGTAAATTCTTCTGTGTTCAGATTCATACAGATCAACCCTGAGGATGTAGGGAATGGCACAACATGTGAAAACCAGGAGACAGGGATCACTGGGGGCCACCTTGGATACTGCCCACCACAGTGTGCTTACAAATAAGGTATATGAGTTTCTTCACATTTGGAGCTTTTAGTATTCGTCAATACTTTCAGCAGTTATGTAAGACAAAGTTGAGCGAACCAAATTCTATACGAAAGTACTCTATAGTGTAGTTGAGCTCCAATTTATTTGTGTTCTTTATTCTCATTAGGGAAACAAACAAACAAACAGAAAAGACATTATTTCTTAAAACTAGAAACAGTTATGACAATATTTACTGAGCATTAGGCTAGGAGTGTTTTTAGATTGTTTGAAAATAATTCAGAGAAGATGGCCTGAAACAGAAACTTCGGTGTCTTATTCTTATTCATTGCAGAAATAACTACAAATTGTCATTGGTAAACTTGTCTTAAAAAACAAACAAACAACAAAAAACTATAAATGGGGCAGTGTAAGCTATGTGGTATAAAATGAATTTTTATTTTATTTTATTCTTGCTATGCTCATGGTGGAGCCGTTGGTTAAATCCTGTCTTTAACATGTCCAAGAAATATAGAAATATTATTTACATAATTACTAAAGAGAAAGTCACATCCTACATAACTGTGTTGCTCAAGTTTGATAATTTGAATCTAGTAGTGGATCATAGCATTAACTTTAGGTCAGGAATTCATGGTTTCAGATCTCTGTTTGACCTTTTTCTAGCCGTGTGTACTTATGTGCTCTAAGAAGCAGTTCGCTTATCTATAAGATAGGAATAATAATACCTATGTCACAGGGTGTTGTGTATAAGACAAGATACATGAGGCTTATAGTAAATGCTCAATAAATTAAATTATTATTAGCTAAGTTTTCTTTAGATATTTATTGGTATTAATGGCTTTTGTGAATGTCTAGCGTATTTCCTATAGCAAGACTTTCCCTTTAGGGCAATTTCTTGTGTGTGCATGTGTGTGCGTGCCTGTACATGTGTTTTAAAAAAGAGATTAAGGTACTAGATGAGCTAGGATTAAGAAAAGATGTTTCCTTTTAGAAGGTGTCTTCTATGGGAAAATTTATATAAACAATTTGAGTTATGTTAACATAGCCAAAAACCATCCATCTATCCATTTATGCAGCCAGCAAATCATTTACCCAACATTTATAAAATATCCATCATGTGGTAAGCACTAAAAATGCAAAGAATAGGCTATTGCTCCTTCCAGGGTTTCATAAGCTATGAAGATTTACATCAAAGAGAGATATAATCAAATAGTTAAAGCACTATGTCAGTTACTGTATTTGTAAATATCTGTTATGAGCCACATATGGCACTAGGTACTTGCACAGGAAGAAGCATTTAACTGCCCAGGAGAGAATTCCTGAGGGTTTAATATTTTATCTGGGTTTTGAAGATGGCTAAGGAGAGGACTGAGGAGTGGGCAGCAGAGGGCAAGAGAGAGGCAGTACTTTCTGGACAGAGGCTGTGGCCTGTGAGAAGTCAAAAAGAAATGGAAGAACTAGTATATTCCAAGCAACCTTCATAGTTTAGAAAATCAGGACTGTGGGGTGCTTAATGGGTGACAGTCAGGGCAAGGCTAGAGAGGTAGAATGGGCCAGATCATGAAAGAACTCACATGCCATGAGGAAGAATGTTAACTTTACCTTGTAGGTGTTGGTGAACCAATAAATCATTCACTTTAATTTACTGCTAGCTCTGGTAGTTTAAACCCAAAGGGAGCAGTAAATTAAACTATTCTGTAATGATATGCAAAGGTAATTGTTGGACTCAAAGACCTGGGTTTCACTCATGACTTCATCCTTATTGATAATGTGATCTTGGCAAGTTATTTACATCTTCACGTGGTTTGCTCGTCTGTAAAATGGGGCAATAACCTTCTACTCATGATTGGGGGACAACTGAAAGAAAAATATGCATGGAATTCTTAGCCCACAGTAAGCACTTAGTGTTCGCGTTGTTAACAATAATAATAACAGTAAGCTCCGAGTTGTTAAACAATCCTAAGAATCGTTATTCATTACACAATGTGATGGTGAGTGGTGAGTCTGCAAGCACTGATGTGAAGGCAGCTGAAGAATTTTTGAAAACTCTAGAGATTGTGGAGGGAAATTACTTGCCAAAGCAAATATTTAACGTGGATGAAACCTCTTTATTCTGGAAACAAATGTCTGAAAGGACTTTGACTCATAAGGAGGCCAACTCAATGTCATGTTTTAAGGCTTTTAAGGACAGAATAACAGTCTTGCTTGGGGGCGATGTTACAGGCTACAGACTGAAACCCTTGGACCTGGCACCATGAGAACTCCAGGGCCTCTAAGCATATCGATAAGCAGGCATTGTCAGTGTTCTACAGGAGCAATAAAAAGTCACGGATGGCCTAGTAACTCTTCCAAGATGCCCTCCTGAATTGCTATGACAGTGAAATAGAGACGTACTGTTTGAAGAATAACATAGATTTTGCTTATTGATAACGATCCTGGACACCCTTTTATTAGTGATCATCCCAATATCATATTGGTAGTTTTCACTCCAAACAATAGATGAAAGAGTCACAGCAGCTTTTAAGGTCTACTAACTGAGGAGAACCGATGCCCACACTATTGCTACAACTGAGGAAGATACTGAGAAGACACTGATGCAATTCTAGAAGGATTACAACATCTATGACCTCATCAAAAAACTTGTTTGGGCCTAGGGGTATGTCACCAAGGAGTGAATGAATGGTGCTTGGAAGAAGACACTCAAGAAATTCTTCCATGACTTCAAACAAATTGCCAAGGATGAGGATGTTGTAAAAATCAAAAGGCCTGTGGTTGAGCTAACTTTAACCCAGGTGTGGGTGAGGAGGACAATGAGCAGCTCCCAGAGGTGTTTGCTGAGGAATTGACTAATGAGAACTTTTGGAACTGGAACAGGAATGTATAGCTGAGAAGAGGCAAGAGAAAAGGAAGCTGTAGGAGAAAAAAATGAACAAGAACCCCAAGAAAATTCATAGTGAGGGGCTTGGCAAAATTCTTTGCAGACCTCAGCGAGCTCCTTAAGAAGTTTGAGAACATGGGTCATCATGGAGCATAATCTGTTTATGAGCAAATCTGTGATGAAAAAAGACATGTTTTTGAAAAGAGTGACCCTCCTCAAGAAGAACCCCAGGCTGGTCCTTCATGAGTTATTCTAGAAACAGGCATTGATATCATAAGAGATGACATCTTTATGCAGGTCACTGCCCCTAAAGACCTTCTAGTGGGAAAAGGGAGGTGGAAGACAGTGTATTAATGACCCTGACCCTGTGTAGGCCTGAGCTAATGTGTTTGTGTTTTAGTTTTTAACAAAAAAGTTTTAAAAAAATAATAATTAGAAAGGCTTACAGAATGCAGATATAAAAGAAGAAAATATTTTTGTTCAGCTGTACAACGT
This sequence comes from Lyroderma lyra, assembly GCA_004026885.1. NCBI lineage: Eukaryota > Metazoa > Chordata > Mammalia > Chiroptera > Megadermatidae > Lyroderma > Lyroderma lyra. Next base: position 26,116 of record PVJL010013336.1, read on the forward strand.
GTTTGTGTTTAAAGCTATGTGTTATTATGAGGGTCGTAAAGTTTAAACAATTAAGAAGTTTATAAAGTAAAAACATTACAGTAAATTTATTAGTGAATATAAAAATATTTTTATAAGTTTAGTGTAGGCTAAGTGCACAGTGTTTATAAAATCAACAGTGGTGTACAGTTGTGTCCTAGGCCTTCATGTTCATGCACCACTCACGCACTGACTCACCCAGAGCAGCTTCCAGACCTGCAAGCTCCCTTCACAGTAAGTGCCCTCTACACCATTTTTAAAATCTTCTAGTCCATATTTTGACTGTACCTTTTCTATGTTTAGATACACAATATTTACCACTGTGTTACAACTGCCTCCAATAACATGCTGTACAGACTTGTAGCCTAGGAGTGATAGGCTATACCGTATAGTGTAGGTGTGTAATACGTTGCACCGTCTAAGTCTGTACCCTGTGATGTTTGCACAATGATGAAATCACTTAACAATGCATTTCTCAGAACATATACCCGTCATTAAACGAGGCATGACTATTTAATTAAGCTCCACATTGAATGGTTCAAGCAATAAGTAAATTATGAGTTGAGACTGACGAGAGATCAATGAAGGCTAGATTCATTCAGGAGAGAGTCGTGGAGGAGGCAGGGCTTGCACGGAGCCTGGAGGAAGGGAAGTCAGTTCCAGGTAGCATCAGAAAGCTGAAGAAAAAATCCAAGGAGAAAGTAACACCTGCTCTGTGTTCCAGGAAACAGTAGTTTCTGTGCCTGCTTTTCTCTATATGTGGAAAAAATCGTTTGCAGTTCTGTGTCTTTTAAAAAGTCACAACACACAAACCCTGGGAAAAAAATCTAAGACATACTCACAGAAAGAAACAAAACCCACCATGATATTTCCTCATTTGCACTTAACTCAGAATTTGGGACCTTTTTCCTGGTGTGGGTGTTGCCACAGGCTCCTGACATTCTTAACTTGATTGGATCCCTGCCGTGCAGTCTACTTCAGACTACTTTTTTTAGACTACTTGAAAGTTTTTCGATTTATTCAGTAGAATATATCAGGCTGTCAGCTTTGGAGAGCTGGTGCCCGCAGAAGATATATCTTTCCTCTGCAGGTGGCACTGGCTGCCAATTTTTCTTTGGGGTGAGCTCTTCTTGTTCCAAAGGAGCCCTCTGTGGTTTGAGCACCAGTCACATCTGAGTTGATCTCCTTTAGTGTCTACTGCTGTATCTGGATAATGGCTCTACCTGCTGTGTGAAAGCGGGGAGAGCAGTCTATTGTGTTATTTCTTTGCTTTGTGATTAGCAAATTACTTTTTGCTTAAACTGGGTCATCCCATGTCTTTTTTCTTGCCCAAGCAATTTATCTGCCTCTATCATTTCCTGGATGTTGGTATCAATGTCACTTTGCTTCAGATGGTGTCCCTTCAGGCTTTGAAGTTCCTGCTATCTGTCTTCTCTTTGATTATTTGCTATCCACTTTGCAGAATGGTTTCACTCTCCTGCTGTCCATCTCTATCACGTAAGCTATCTGGTTCAGCTGAACTGCCATGAGCCTTCCCTGATGGGCTTCAGTGAGGAAGCAGAAAAATGTCCTCAGGGATCGTCCGACCTCGAAGGTGCCTGCATTTTACTCCCCCATCGCATATGACGGAGCCCAAAGGCTGAACATACCCACCGCTGTCAGTTTTACTAAGTGGACTTTATAAGGCAACACTGACATCAAAAGCAGTAACAGAGGAAGGGAAGGACTTCTCCTTTGTTTCTAGATTTTCCTGTTTCCCTGCTCTTTTTGAATGTCAATTTCCTTTTGCTTGTCTGCATAAGAAATGATCAATTTTTATCAGATGAGTTATAATTTCACACTGAGTTTTATTTTGAGACTTACTAAATTCTAGTAATAGAAAAGTCCAGAAGAAGCCACTGAGCCCCTTTCCCCTGTTTCTAGAAGGCAGGGTCCTCAAGAATTCCAGACAGGTGGGGTTAGAAGCTAATTTATAAATGTCTTGTAAAACAGGCAGCAGGACTAGAATCTGGCTTATGGTGGATAGGTCTACTTAATAAATAACAGTAGTAATGAAGATTGTACACTATTAATAAAATGGCTAAGAAATGGGCTGGAGAATTGTGGTAGCTAATGGTCTGAGGAACATTTACTATAAACCTGATTTTATGATACATTTTAGAAGAGCAATTTGATCATAAATATTCACTGTCTTGTGACATGTTGCACATAAAGTCTGATTTTAGGAACATTTTAAAAATACCTTTTAAAATTACAGGAGACAAGAAAAGACAGTTTTCATATGCAAGAGAAGTAACCTTAGGTTTTTGCCACCTTTGGAGTAGGAACCCTCAATCAAATTATTTCTACTAAAGACTTATTCTTAGAGAAACTCATAGTAAAGTGAAAAGTTCAACTCACTGAGAATATTTTAACTTCTATAAAAGGATAAGACATTTGATCAAGTGATAGATAGCTCATAAGTGTTTTGTTTTTAAATTTCATTATAATCAAAGGAGTTTTTGCTATTTCTAGAGTGAAAGTGGCCTTTTCTCTTCTGCTAGCAGGTGATGGCAATCTTTCTTGCAGTCTTGCTTGGAGGAGTTAATATGAGTAAAAATGCTTCACTCGATCCAGGCATTGTGCACTGTGTCATAATTTCAAGCATGGCCAGTAAAACTAGTGCAGAGATATTTCCCTGCTAATACTTCCTTAGTCCCTCGGGGCCTATTCTAATCTGGGATTAAGTAACTGTGGCTTCCTTTAAACCAGAAACATACAGGAGAACCTAATTGTATTGCCACTCAAGTGGCCATTTTTCTTAGACCTCTGGAGCAATTCCTTATTGAGTTTAAATTGGGCAGTGAAGAAATGTGTTGAAGAAGGAAAGGTAAAAGGGATACTTAGAAATTTTAAGCTTTAAGTCAAATCTTTATGGGAGGATTTATTATCTTTTGCTTTGTGTATATTCCCAAAACACAGAGCACACTAGTATTCAGAATAAGCATCAAAACAGAAAAACATATCTCAGTTTTGTGTGTGTGTGTGTGTGTGTGTGTGTGTACATATACATTATTTGTGAGTTCTTGATATTTTCTACTAGATTTCTTCTTTCTGTCATTTTTGTAGGCCAATGATTTATAAATCATTTTAGTAATGTGTCTGTTGGTAAAATATTTTTAGCATGCTCCCCCAATTATTTATATATATTTATTTGCTTATATCTTTAACTCATTTACCATTACACTAATATATTGTGTGCATTAAAAAGCACACACAGAAATAAATACAAAATTAAGCACAAATCAATAAATTATTTAAAACATCTTGCCAATCAATGATAGTATCATTTTTTGATAGTTTATGGACTACAAAAAGTTAAGACAAGGGTAATTGCTAACCATAATAAATATAAATCCATATTTCAAATATTCTTTTTCATAGATTTAACTTACTTTTGGTGGCCAGATTATCGTTTTTACCTTATAAAGAAAATTTCATGTAAGGATATAGGTATATCTCTATATTTATTGTTTGCCATGTTTACATTATTGGTATTGTATTATATTCATTGATGTCTTTGCAAGAGTATTTTTAAACTACTTGTATAGTTTACAAGAGTTCTTTTACTAAACTAGAAAACTCCATAAGTCTACATAGCTTGTCACACTTTAAGTCCATTATGTCCATTACACTTAAGCAAACAGACAGGTGAGGCCCCAGTTACCTCTCCTTACTGGGGAGCAGTTCTTTTCCCTCAGATACCTCATTACCTATTTGTGATGGCGACCACCTGATATAAGGATGGTTGGGACTGTGGGTGTTTGTCTGAATATTAAGTGCTAGAAAATTGATAAAGCTTAATTTTTGTTTTATAAAAAAATAGAAAATTTAATATTTCCTTCTCAACTCATGTGGATTGCCTTGTGTGCTCCCTGATAGTGGGGACACCATCTTGGAGATCACTATTATCATTTTGGAGACCACTATTTTTAATGATATAATAAAGTTAATAACATAATAACAATTGTCTATCCATTTATGGGGAGTCTTATTTTATGGTAATGGATATAAACCAGTGTCACAGTCAAGAATTCCCAGTAGATCCTTAATAAGGTAGCCACAACTCCTGACAACTATTCAGAATCACTTCATTTAACTCTGCTGCTTTGTATGAACACAATTAAGGGCAACTTTTTAGAGGAAAAAATGTCCAGCAATTAAGTTATAATTAAGCCATTTAACGTACAGTTTAACTCAAATATGCATTTGCTAGGGTGTGGTGTTAAATATATTAAGTAACATCTATGAGAAATGCTATCAGTCTCTTATGGATATAATGTATCTAGATAAAATAAAATACCCTAGAACTGAGTTTGTGAGCTGCAAGGTAGTTCTAATGAAGATACAGATACAAATACTCTGAGATTGTTGAACAGCTGAAACATTCACTAATATAATTGATTTTAGAAGACTAGTTTAAAAAAATGGGCATAAAAGAAATTAAGCATGTCATTTTGGAGAGAGAAAACACTGGAAATAAAACTTCTAATTACTTCCCCTTGAATTGAGATTGCTAAAATAACTTTTTTTTAGTGTAAATTTGAACATCACCATTTTATGTAACTATAGGATTAAAATGAATTTCTTCATAAGCACTTCCTTAAAAATTTAAGGTACCACATATTTAACTCTGAGAAGGATAACAATGGCTTCTCCTAATCCAAGGAAAAATATGAGACAATCTGTTTTCTCTGTTTTTTTCCTCTAAATATCTTGTAAATTGCCTTCTAATTTTTGAAACATAAGACACAGTAGAAGCAGTGGTTATATGTTATAAAAATGCCAAAAAGCCCCCCTGATGTTATTTGCAGGAACAGTTAATGTTAAAACTGTGTTCAGATTGTGATTTATGAATTTTTGAGATGCGTCCAAACTATTCAGGTTTATTTGTACAAAAGAGGCTAGCATCAGGTGGTGTAACTTTTAAGACAGAAGTCTGTTAAATTTGTATCCTAAGTCTCTCTTTATGTCATTGTGTAAAATCAGCAAGTGTATTTGGGAATAGGTACAATGAAGATTCTTTCTTATTCTCAAAAGCTTCTTGATAATAACATTATCTTCTTTCTAACTTCCGTTGTGAAGCTTAGGCATTAAAAAGGTTGGATGTATTTCTTTCACATATAATATATCTCTTGGACATCAAGCAGATTTTGGATTCTTTTATAGTGTGAGAATCACATCTTTTTAAGTTTTTGTCAAAGTGCTATTTAGCTTTTGTTTTTTTAGCATTAAAAAATTCTATCAACATATATTAATGCTTTCTATAAACTGTCTATAGATGAAGGTAAGGCAATAAAAAATACCCCCCCTAGAAAATCAATTCATATTATTGTTATGAAAGTATTGCGTGAACTACTGTACAATAGAAGCATGTGTTTGACTTTCCCAAAAGTAAGGCTTAATTAATAGGCTTATATTGATTATTGATTACTAGCAAAACTTTAGAAATATCCATAAATCTTCATATTCTGGATATTGCTGGAACTATGGAAGAAATTAAAATTAATAGCCTTACAGAGAAGTCTTATTGTCTATACCTAATATTTCTTTATTTGTAGAATAGTTTGTAACCTCTGTAGAGACTTTTCAATTTTAACAATAAAAATAGTGGTTGCCATGCATGCTTGACCATCAGAATCATAAGATCTCCATCCTCGCCTTAGAAATTCTGATTCAATGATTTGTTGGTGGGGTTTGGGAAGGCAGGAATCAGTATTTTAAAACTCTCTCCATTTGATTCTGGTAATAAACCAGATTGGGATATAAGCATAGACGTGGTCAGATTTCCTACTATAGCAATTATTATAGAAAGGGAAAAAATAATTTATGTTTTTAGAAGGGCATAATTTCAGGCAGTTACAGTATGAATACATGCAATAAAGCACATTTGCTTCAATGAGTCTGCTGTTTATTACAATATTCCTGGCAGACTTATGAGATGATATGAGAAGACAGTCACCGCCCTTCAGAAGGAGAACTGGAGGAAAGCCCACCCTTACGGATCTCGGATCTCCGTGGATTGTGGGCAGGAAGACAGAGGGAGATGGAGAAGTCAATCAACAGGGTGTCTAATTCCCTTACCCTCATTAAACTTTGATGTGGAAAAGCTTTACTATGGTTCAGCCACGCAGGTGCTGGAAGAAGCCCAGGGTTATGGAAGTGCAGGGCCAGCTTATCTGGATTTAGAAGGACTGCAGGAACGTGGGAGAAAATCAGCCTTCAGCTCAGTGCCACAGCTTAGCCTAACACACGTGGGAGGGGATAAGTCAAAGAGAATAACAGTTAGATACGTAACAGGAGGTTAAAATTCAAGTTTTGAGATGCATACACATAAAATTAGTATATTTACAATTCTAAAGTGAGGTGCTAGATTACCATATGTTGAATTTACAGAAGAAACGGACAATACCAAATGTTACACTCCACCGGCCTCTCACCTAGGGGTCCCTCATTTACATCAAAGCTATGAAAAGGTACAGGAAGTAGATGAAGAGAGATTGTGGAGAAAAGGGATGTGCGTGTGTGTGTGCGTGTGCATGTGTGTGCGTGTGTGTGTGTGAGTGTGTGCGCGCGCACGCGCGCGTGTGTGTGAGTGTGTGTGTG